>PNEQ01098904.1:0-29024 GCA_003012365.1 Medauroidea extradentata | reverse complement strand
GAATAGCCCGACTCCCGTAGCATTTAACGGAAAAATAAAGTAAGTGATAGTTGAAATATAAATTTATATCAATAGTCAGACGTCTTATGATCATAAGAACACCGCTAAACAATACATATGACCAATCCTTTTCCTAAAAAAAATGAGAAAATCGAGATTACGAGTGTCTTCTCTCGAGCGAATAGACCGACTTCCGTAGCATTTAACGGAAAAATAACGCAAGTGATAGTTGAAATATAAATTTATATCAATACGCAGACGTCTTACGATCAAAATAACACCGCTAAACAATAGATATGATCGACCTTTGTCCTAAAAAAAGAGAAAAACCAAGCTGTCGAGTGCCTTCTCACGAGCGAATAGCCCGATTTGCGTAGCGTTTAATGAAAAAAAAGTAGGCATTCCTTACTAGTAAAATGCCCTTGTAAATTATTCACCAAAGAAAGAAGGAATATGCAGATGTATTTATTCATTGCGCAGTTTTATATAACTTGTAAAAACATTCCCTCCACGTTGTTGTTGAATTGTACGAGAACGTAGATACTAGTAGCGCGCAGAGCGGGCAGATAGCGCAACTGTACGAACGTTCACAAGATGGCAGATAGATAGCGGCACCGTAGCATATACCGACGTTCAATGTTCCAATAACGCCATTTTGTGACGTTCTTGCCTAAAATCGTCGAGAATTACACACGTATAAGTGATTGAAAATAATCACTTTCACAGTCATTATATGCGGTAAAAATAATTTAGGAGTTCGGGATTACGTAATACACGAACGTCTATATATTTTCCAAGTTCAACATACCCGGAGACAAATGTTTCTACACTTTGAAAATAGATAGCGCTATTATCGTGCTCACTTGTGAAACTCACGTTTTACGACACGCAGTAACGCATTGTTTAAGCAAATTATGCGCCAAATTAATTGTTTTTAGTACGTATGGTGTTAACGTAATAAAGAAAAATATCACACTATTATTTATAGGGTTCGTGTAAAAAAGTAAACTCATTCGGCACGAGACGAGAGAGATATAAGACGCCGTGAAACAGCCTAGAAGGAGGCTGTACTATAGTTAAATGAGCATGTGCGCATGCGCTGGAACTTTTGCGTCTATAGTACGACCTCAATATAGATCCTAATACGTCGTAGTTGGAGACGGGCCGGCCGGCTTGGCACAGGCGGCGCGGCGCGCTGCCGCGCGGTTTTCAAACTGTCACTGTCGCATTTTTTAACGGATTTTCGCTATTTTTGTTTTATTTTAAATATTGTGACTTATCAAGTAATAACTGCAACTCTACAGTTCATATTTTAATGCCGGGAATTAGATACAGTACGTTTTATTCATTGTCGAAGTAATTCCTTACAATTTTTTTTGTCATATAATTTTGTTATTTTTTGAGGGTTCCTGAGATTGTATTCGTAGAATCGCTACCTTCGTTAAATCCAGGGTTCGTAAAATCGGGGGTCTAGTGTACGCAAGAACATAATTTCCTTGCTCAACATTTTTCTAAGTTAATAGTATGTGGTTGATTTCACAAAGAAATTCTACCCATAAGATAGAAACACTTGAAATGTTGGACAACATCTAAAATACAAGCACTGGACATGGAGAAGTGTTTCATGAAACAGTACTGTAAATTTCGTTAACATGTATAAGAGCATGCCAATCAGACGGTTGTAAGCCAAGCGAAAGTGTAGGACTATCCTCATAACTGTATTTGTACTACTACACCTTAAGTTTGGTCGATGATTGACAGTAGATCAATTCTGATACTGGCTTACTGTAGTACAATACACTTTCACCCCAATTCTTTATTCTTTATTCTTTCTTTTTTCACTGACCAAGGTAACAAGGGTCGTTAGTTGTGAAACTCAGTGCCCGGGTGTTGGCAATGCCGGGGTTACTTGCCAGAACTTTGCTGACTTGGGTTTTTGAGAATGTTAACCTAGTTCATGATTCAATGGTGCAAAGCTTACAATAACACATACTTTGATTACTTTGGGCATAAACTGTGATTGATATGAAGGTGTGTACTTAAAGATAAAGTTGAGCACTGCCTGCAAGGCATTGCACCTGACTACAATAAGCAGAATTCATTACAATCTATAAAAAAAGTTGTTAAAAAGGTGCCAGTTAAGTTACATAAAAAAAAAAAAAAGACGTTTAAAATTTGAAATAACGTAACAAAATTTCTTCAATTTTCAACAAGAAAAAAAAAAATTTGCTAAAGAATATTTGTAGGGTATTTCAGGTTATGAATGCTTCAGGAGCAACATTGTGCAAGGAAACTTTCAAACTGCTTTGCTGTAAAAATTACTATGCATGTACATATGTTTCTGTCATAAATGATTTCATAGGTGATTCATAATAAAATGATCACTCATGATACCTTAGTTACATTTTTCCTTTCAGATAATTTATACTTTCACGCCACTTTTTGACAAAGACAAAGTGAACTAAGTAACAATCTGAAGGTAAAGTAAACAACATTTTAATTATTATTCTTGACACAATGGTCTTCAAAAGTTCTCCTTATATCACAAACAACCAGATGTTAACATAGTCAATTTTATAAATATTGTAGACAAAATCATAGTGTATTTTCTTACGTACAAGTACAGGAATTATTGTGACAGATAAGCTTAAAGATGGTTATGTCGCAAAGTATTTTCCTGAAGTATCCGTAAAAAAAATTTCCCTTAATTTAGCAAAAAAAATGATTTTTTCCCCATACAATTCACATGCAACGGTACCTGTATAACTGTTTTTATAGTACATAATTGTAAAAGTTTTTAACATGTCTATGCTACATGGGCAGGGTTGCTACAGAATTTCTAGATCAAATTTCCCTGACTTTTCCAGGTTTTCCAGAGAAAAATTATGAATTTCCAATCTTTTTTGTGGAATTAAAAACTACAATAATTTAACTTAATATGTTAAAATTAATTAAATTTGCATGACTGATCTAAAACCTTTTATAAATTTACTACAGATGGTTACTTGTGTTCGACACACTCAGATATTACAATCCAGAGAACTTTAATAAGTTATAATTAACTAGAACTATTTTTTAAATGAATTGTTAAGATAACACTTTCATACAGTGAATGGTTGCACAATTGCCCTAAAGTCAATCGCTAAGCCTGCAGCCATGAAGATCAGACTCCAGCCCAGAAGTCAAGCTAGCCAACTAGACAATCGCAAAAGCCTGCAAACTCATATTGCTAAGCCTAAAGTTTATTCTACAATTTTCAATTTCCAGTCACCAGAAGAAATTTCCCTGACTTTTCCAGGTTTTCCCTGCTTTCCAGACCTGTAGCAACCCTGCATTCCGGCAAAGTGCTCCTTAGGTAGACACTATACTTCTACCTTTATAACATGTGCTATTAAGTCAGGCTCCTAAGGCATTACTAAACACACATTCAAACTGAAGTTTTTGCTACTCGTCACATCAGGAATCTTGTTCCACACCATTTATGAAGAGAATATATTTGTGTACCTGAGTTTCCTGCTGGCTGGGGTAGGTATCGGAGAGCTACCTTGCCATGAGTGCTGCTTCTCTTGCCTCATAACATCCAGCAAAGTGAATGAGGTGGTAGGGCTGCCAACTTCTGGGCTTGCTGCTGCACCCCAAGCAATGCTGGCTTTCTGTGAGGCATGGTCAGCTGGCGGGGAGGTGCACTGACCTGATGCAAGCTTCTTACGCTGCTTTTGGGACAGTTTGACCACCTTTCGGAGCTCACTGCAACCGTAAACACAGTTTTGTATAGTATTCAATCCAAGCTGCTTTTTTACACTCAACCTTGGGATAAAAAAAAGACACACTTGTGTGGGTCAGAGAAAAAAGGTAAGGAAATGAGTTAACTGGCATAAAATAGTCAAGGATAATCAAATCTGTATGTTAATAATTTTAACAAATATACTACAGAAATATGTTAGTATTTTAGTGTACATAAAGTTCTCTACTGACGTTACTTAAAGTTGTGCAAAATTTATAAACATTTTGCAGTCTAATCTATGAAAAGCACTTAATTTTATGTACCAAAAAATATTAATTACGTGGCTTTCCTTAACTGGAATTTGGATGTGGGTTCAGTAGTCGAGATCAATTGTTTTGTATTGTATGTTCCAATGTTGTGAGCATGAAGCACGCACAAACATGTAAGCATGCACACATGCACATCATAAACATCGCTTGTGAACATGTGCATGCACATGTACATAAATCTCGAGTTATACCAACACAAATAAAGAAAGTGGGTACAATTATTCACTAAATTAAACCTACTTTAAAATAAACACAAATTTAACAACATTCCAGATGAATTTCATACACTTGGTACTATGACCTCTACTCCAAATGATTTAAATAATGAACAAGAGAGAGGTGATTTGCCTTTTTAAGAACATAGACTTCTAGTAAAAAACCAGTTCACATGCAGACAGTTTTTCCACTTCCACATAAATGGCCAAAAAAAAAAAAAAAAAATTCCAGCTAAGAAATCCGAAATAATTACTTCATCCCCATTTAAAAGCATATTACCAAAAAGAGAAGGAAAAGCACGAAACAGAGCAGGCAAAAGCTCACTGAAATTTACTGAAAGCAAGACATGAAGCCAAGAAAAATTAGAAAACTAAGCAAGAGACTTAGGTCTAAGCCAGACAAACAAAATCCAGTTCTCTCTACAAGTCATGCCCATACATCCACTGAAATAATGTTTTGCCCAGCTTGTGAAGAATCATATATTGACTGTATCCAATGTGAAATATGCTAAGACTTGTGGCATGAGGACTGTTCTCATTATAATAAGCTGTCACTGTTCCGGGTTTCACCTTAGCTATATAGCTGTGTCCTTGCTATTACGGGATTAGAACAATTTTCGCCATTCAAACCAGAAAAATAGTCCGCAAGATGCATTAAATTGTGTTTAAACCCATTTGACAGGAAACAACCTGTTACTGTATACTATTTAAATGTTAGTTTATCCAAGAATTTTGGCTTGAGTTTTTTATGAAGATAATTTACAAGTACAGATACAACTGTTAATTCTAAAAATGGCTTACTATTTAGGAAAGCATCTTAAAAGGATACAAATACAATGAACATATAGAAAAGTAGCATAATGTTTAACTTACTACACAGGAAACATCATAGATGTGTTTCATCTAGTTACTGGCAAATAATTTTTTAAATATAGCTACTGTATTTCCTCAGTAAAGCAGGCCTTTAGTCCTAGACTTACAAAATTATTTTAATGACATCAACATAAACCACTATTTATACGAGCTTAAATAGTGTCTACTGCATGAAAATGAGAAACCACATCAGAACGTCTAAAAGCAAGAGGCAATTTCTAATACAGGTCACACATATTCTCACCTTGGCTTAGCACACGGAGATCTTGAAGTAGAGATGTTATCTTGTGGACTCGTAGGGAACCTCTGTAATACTGGAAAATTCTCTGTATTTATTTGTACTATCACAGGTTTTTCATTCTTTCCCTCTTGTGTAGTCATACCAGCAGGGCTACTTTTCATGGTAGTTATGTTCTCTTGGGCAGGCTGTAGTTTCACTGGCTCCAAAGGTCGACTTTTAAAGGCAGTAGACAGATTCGTGAACTTCTCCGGCAATTCCTCCATCAACTCTGGACATTCTCTAATAGCAGATACAGCTTTCAGTCGGGCTTGCACTATCTTCTGTTGCTTGCTACTGTGATTCAATACTTTCACCCACGACATATTTCTATCATTTTCCTTGTCACTAGTATCCTGAGCATTTCCTGTTATTTTACTCAGTGACAAAGTGATGTCCTTTGAGGTAGACACTTCACTACCTGTATTTTTTCTATAGCACTCCTTCTCTGTCAGTTCTTCAAAGCTAATAGGACTAACATTGTGTTGATTCACATCTTCATTAGAACTTACAGATTCACTGCGCTGGCGACCCTTTGTTGGACCATCACTGGAGCTTATTTTCCGAACACGAGATTTCTTTTTCAAGCCCTTCATAATTTTTTGCTTTTCTTCAATAAAACAAGAATCTGTAAGAAATAAAGTGCACCCATTTAATGTTACAAATTGAAAAATTTGTTAATGGTTGAACATTTTTATAATCTCAAGTAAAATACAAATGCATAAAGTAAAACATTCTGTTACCACCCCATTTATAACAAACAACCTCCTTTCTAACAACACCAGATTACGAACCTCAAAAATGTTTGGTTCAAATTGAAAATTTGAACAAAATCACCTGAAAAATAGAATTATTGCACTTTTTTTTATTGCAACTCATTGAGTTTCTTTAGGTGAGCACTAAATTCCAATGTTGAACTTGACTGTCATCTGTAGTCAATAAACAACCACTGACTGCCATCTGCAGATCCACCTGGCCACGGTAGCGTGTTCACACACTAAGCTCTTGGTTGCGAACGCTTACTTTCTCCATATTGCTATTTGGAATTGTGGTGTAACTGTACTTTCAAAATTCTCTTAGTTTTAACTACTACTTGTTAAAAACTTTTAGCATTAAGTTTATTGGACATCGTATTCTGCAACATGATCTGATTTGTCAACGAGTAATAATAGTGAACTACGACATTTTATTATTTTTAAACTGTAAACATTTTGCTTAACTGGAAATCATTCCTTTAGTGATGAGTAGGTGTCATCTGCACATCAGGGAAACAATGTAATAAATGTTCAACAATAAATTAATTGTATAGTAGCACCTTATACTGATTTTCATGCAAAATTTCCCTGGGTAAAAAGGATTTAATTCTTTCTAAAAAAGTTATGATAGCTGCATGTTCATGTTGTACTGTTTTTTTAAGACTGCTATAGTACATCAAATAAATTGCTCCTATGTACTAGAGTAGTAGCATGCAACATGAGTATAGGCGGTTCGGGATAAAGTGAGCACTCAGAAAAGCCCTGCTAAAGTTCTACTTTCAGATAATTCGTATCTTTCCGCACGTGACGGCTGACGCCTGGAAATATCTATCCCTTCTGGACACATCACTTGATGTTTGCACGTGTAAGATAAAATGTACAGTCAGTATGAATCGATACAGTTTGATAAAAAAAATTACTAATTATTATATACAATACAATTATGTTAATTTCAATTGATTTTGTTTCAGTTTTGTTGAATTTAAATAGGAAATACAGGGAAATATATTGTGTAATTTCACTGCCAACCATACAAACGGTAAGGGGACTATGTGTCATGTTTTATTACATGCAGTAACGGCTAGTGATATTTTTCAAAGGTTAAATTTTTAGTGCTCACTTTATCCCGAACAACCTATAAAGAAGCATATGTCACTGACCATCATCTTCCCAAGACACAGGATAAGACTCCCACACACAGTGCACCAGGTCATCACTGGGAGCACCAGAATACGGGGTGATGATCCTCCGGCTCATGACTGGGTGTAATTCATTGTAGTACGTGGACAAACACTCCAGGAGAGAGTCACCGAGTACTTCCAGAACCCTACACAATTATACATACCAGTCAAGACAGTGAAACAAAAACTAACTAAACCTTTCTGAAGTTGCGTGTTACAGTCTTAATTGATACATTTTTAAAAATACTAAAAATAATTGTTGCTAAAATTATTTTTTACAAAAAAATAACAAATTCAAATACACATTTTCAAAGCCAGAAGCAAAACATACTGCATCACATCTACTTTTTAAATACTACAGTATGTCTCTGCGTACGAAAAACACAAAACAATTACGGAAGCAAGTAGATAAAACAAACAATGTTTATATTATGTAATTTAAAAAAATTTTTATAAGCACTACATACTAGTTGAATTAACATTTTTATGGCCAGTTTTCCTACTGAAATAAACTTTAATGTTCTGGTATGCTGAGGTTTCGTTGTTTTTGAACACCACATATTCATAAAACCCTACACTCAAATTATTACTTGCATTGTACCATTGATGCAGTAACAGGCACACTGTACATATACAGTATGTACATGTAGTAATTAGTGTACATTGTAATACCATACTACTTTCGCACATGTAATACATAAACGAACAACTACAACAAACATATTAGAGGTAGCCTTGGTAATCAAATTATGTATTTTTAAACAGAACAATTAGCAATGATTAAAATTCAATTGTTTCACAAACCACATAAACTGCATATTTCGATAAACAGAAGTCAAAGTAAATATAACAACCATACATTGATGTACAGCAAAAAATTACAAGTGGCTGTACCGAGAGCTTCATATGTTTTATTTTCATGTTCTGGTTAAGGAGAGTGAGTGAGTGAGATATTTTGGTCAGCGTTCAACATCTAGGTATTTAATGCTGGTGGAGGGTGACACGATGCAGTTTTCAGTTTTTTGTTGGTTTTACCTTGTGTTGTGTTGTCTATTGTCTTGTGTTTGTTGTTCACTGTTCACTGTTTTTCATTTATTTCCATCTTGTTTCATATTGGGAATCTGGTTCTATATTTGTGTCTGTCTTTTGTGTCTGGGTGTTGTGTCGATATTCAACTGAATTCCATTTTTAGAATTCTTTGTTGTCTAATATAACTTTTATAAAAATAAAAAAAAAATAAACATTGACAGAATTTCTCTGGGATTTCTTTCTTTTAATATTTTTGTGTGCGTTTGATATTTTTTTCTGTTCGTTTTCATACTTTGTCATTCAACACATATTTCATCAGCTAAACATGAGCAATGGCGTATGTCCACAATCCAATAAAATTTAATTGTAAACTCCCATTGCAACAAACATTTAAAAATCTCAATATCACCTTAGATCAGATAGTGAAAAATTATGTCTGTAAAATATTCCTAATACAATAGACTCCCGATTATCTGCGGTAATCATACGGACAGACGCCGGGGATAATGAAAAATTGTGGATAGTCAACAAATTGAGTAAAACAATTTTTTGTTTTTGTTTTGGAAACTACACTTCTGTGAAGTAACTACGATAGTTGGCAGCTAAACACAATACCCCTATAAACACGTCTTAAGAACATAGCAGTCATCCATTTATTCTGAAACCCTAGTGAAACTGTAGTCTTTGACAACTCATCGCCACCACTGCAATTTCTGTCTCCGCTCTCCAGTCATGTATTCTCCTTCGTTCAATTTCCGGTCTGTTGCTGCCTCTGTCCCCCCCCCCCTTCCCTTGTAGTTGTACACGTGCATTTGTAAATATCACACGTTTTTCGATATGCAACAGACTAGCTAAGAAGATACGAACAATAAAATTTATTTTCTAGCATCCACATTATCTCTTCAGCTACAGAACTGGAATCTTTACAGATGAGCGAAATGAATAACTTGACATTTACAACAAAGCTTATAGTTTATTTTATTCTACTGAGCCGGAGTTTTCTGTCATATATGAACTTATAGTCATATCAAGATTGGGTATTGTGGATGAATTCCACTTATGAACATTATATGCTTGTGAGAGGCTTTGGAGGTGCCTGCACTATGAACACTGACGTTCATACTAAATGCACAATCCAGTGCTTCGAGATATGGCCATCGTGTGCGCCGCCACGCTCCCTTCGGGTGTATTCCCCTTCCCATCTCCGCGCAGTTGCACATTCCTACCTCCTCCCTCTGCCCTTCCCTGACGTATGTTTAATGACGCGAGGCTTCGCCGCTGATGAGTCAGTCACTTGCATGGCTGGCTCAGACGGGCCCACTTCTGTTCTCTGCAGCTCTTGTCGTACAAATTGGTAAGTGGCTAGACTTGAAAGACTATGAATTGCTCGCACATGGTATAGGTCCTGTTCCCTTTCCCTTTTGGGGGTTATTCACGAGTAAGAACTTAGTGTGCTTCCACTATGTATTATTATTGTACCCTTCGAATAAAACCCTTATTTTGAAACTGTGGAAGTGGTGTTCCTAAGGCATCCGTCCTAAATTTCAATTAAGACTCACCCTTGATACTTTTTTGGGTTTTTTCAGCCCACCGACCTTTAGGTGAAAAAAAGAAAAAAATTGCTGTCACAGTGTTTAGGCTGCATGTCCAACCATTGTTAAACAACACTGGTGCCTCCTCAAAAGTGTAACTTAACATAGACATTTTATGTTTAAAAAAAGGACTAAAAACTTGTAAGATACTAAATGGAAATTTAGAAGTGTGTCTAATAGCACTAAACAAAGGTACGTGAATCAAATATACATGACATCAAATAAAGGTTAGACATGCATATTGGACTGCATAAATAAGAACTGTACTTCCCAAACTTGTAACTCTGAACTTTATAAAAAAAATTATAAGGATCAACTCTAACTTCCCATAAACTGTGTAACTACTGATATGTTCCGTTTAGTTCAATACTGCCTTTTTGTTTTTATTTGGCTCTCTCCCCCTCTCCAAATCTAACCATTACGAAGACCAGCTGGAGAAATAACAGCTCAAGATCAAAGCTATGGCATCTGTAGTGCATCACGTATCTGTTGTCACACCATCTCCTTCCCACCCTCTCAATCCATCCCTTCAGTAGTTATCCCAGCACAAAAAAATTAAGTTTTCGTAGGCTGATCCTTTCTCCCTCCTCTCTTATCATTCTCGCACCTTCTCCGCCTCACCTCCCAACGATGTTATAAAAAAGAAACACTTCTCCACCCCCTATTCTTATTATCATCAACACAAGACTACTTGCAAGCAGCATTCTGCTTTTTTTCCTTAAGTCCTTAAATGTGATTGTAGCCATACCATTGTATCAAAGAGTTGCTTTATGTAACTTTCCCCTTGCCGTTTATTATTTCAGGTGTCCGTTGTTACGATAGTGCACACTTTATTTAAATGAAAATCACTTCTTTGAAAATGAATGGATCACTAACTAAAACTTTTGAGACTGTGACACAAACTGATACACGAAAAAAGCATTTAGTGAATGAATGAGACTTTGACATGGGTCCAAGCAAGGATGGCTCGCAGCAGTGCAACAAATGCTGACGGCAAGATAGTTATGTGGCGTTGCCAGCTCACGATTTTGTGCCGCAACTGAGCCCGTCTGAGATTTAAACTGTGTTACAAGCTACATATGATGTTCATAGTACTATATTTAACAAGTAACATTACATGTTAATGATATTTAACACAACAGACGTTTTTACTGACATTAACGTCCGTATGAAACTCAAACTCAGGATAGTTTAAGCTAAATTGAAAATGTAATATTCAAAACATGTTGTGGTTAATCATAATGAAAAATACATTTTGTTTATTTGCTCAAACAAAACCAAAATGTGGTCAATAACTATCATGAAATTGTTCTATTTTTGTTTACTTCAAGGAATTAACAATTAAAATTTTTAAAAACATTTTAGCTATTTTACATAAGGTGCTACTTTGTATTTCATATACTTTTAATCTATTATTGCAATACCAAACACTTTAAAACAGTTATGTTATAGTTATATTACGCATTATAGATGTTCTTCACATTTTGCCGACTTTACATACACAGTACTATCAGATTGAGAGATACCGATTATCAGATTGACGAATGTTGGATTTTCAGCTATCAAATCGTGGATGGTTCCCACAGCCTATTTTACAAATCAATATTAAAAACCACTTACGTGATTTTTTAATACACGTTTCTAGACAACAAGGAAGGTTGGGAAATTCATCCAGTATCTAAGACATCTCAGTTAAACAATTATTCTGCTTTTCATAATTTACTTTAAACAAGAAATTTCCTTAACATGTAGGAGCCACGTGATTTACCTCAAGCACAATTAGAAGTGCTTTACCTTTTAATAGTAATGACATTAGGAATAAATTTATTACTTTCTTGTAAAAAAAATGTAACATGTTAAATCACAGTTTCCGTGCCACCTAGGGACTTTTTTTAAAGGCACTGCCTACTACTGGGGAACACTAGTATGGAAAGAATACAGAATTACATGTTAAATTGCATTAGGTGGGAATCAGTCACCTTTCAAGATTTTGCTTTCGGGTACTTTTTCTGTATTAAGACAAAGAATGATATTGGTACAGGAATTAAAATGAAGAAAATAATTTACGAGGTGATTTTTCAATACTTTCCGAAAAAAAATATTAATGGCCCATACCATATAAAAATTCCGTATTTTGACAGCTGATGCTGCCAATATCTTTAACGCGCACCAGAATAATGTATAATTTAAAACAACCAGACATGATTGCATGACCTGATGAAGCAGTAGTGGCAGCCCTGAACAAAATTGGTTAGCTTCCATCGCTGACATTGAAAATTGTGTGTAGTATACATGAAAAATAAGAAGCAATTTGGAGTAACCGTAATATAACAACTCCGCACTGTATCTAGCATTAGTTAGTTTAACTGATTTATTATATTCAAATTGCATCATTGGTACAACTATTTTACAAACAATCGCAACAATTTATCAATCAACCTGTGTTATTTTGCCATACATTTTTGGCCATAAACTCATGGTGAAAATTTATTGTGTAACAGTCACTATGATTTTATGAGACCATATATGTTATACAAGAGTTGTCATTAAATGAACGTCTAAGGGAATGAGTCACTTCTTTCATAATAAGGATATTATTTGGACAAATAAAACTTCTGCAGGAATTTTTATTATGTTCAAAATTCGAGGGAAAAAAAGGTAAGGCAAAATCTGTGATTCTGCAATGATTCTGCGACTCTGCAGGACTCTTAAGATTCTGCAAAAAATTCAGTGATCGCGGAAAACTCCTATCCATAGACCTACAACAATCGCACTCTGTTGCTTGGCCACACTGCACAGCAATGTAATATGCCAAGGGTATTAAAAATCAGATGCACATGATTCCCCTTTAGTATAGGCATTTTTAAGGTTAAAATTTTCTTTTGGTAATGATGGTTTCGGTTATTACATCTGGTTCGGATTATTTATACAATGGAACTCCTTTTTTTACATGTCTCAAGGGACCTGAAGTAATCGTAAAATGCAGGAAAGTGTAAAAGCAGTAAATGGGAACATAAAAAGGAGATGTAAAAACGTGGGGTGTAAAAAAGTAGTTCTACTGTTACTACTATCAGGCTAGTTTTTAGTTCGAATAAAAATATATTCCCGGTTTTTCACCCCTCCCCCTACAACTACCCAGCAGGTAACAGAGAAACTCTCTCAAAAGTCCACCTTCTTGACTTCAAAGCCCTGTTTATTCCCAGCATTTTGACCTTTTTCCTGTGTTTCAAATAACTATCTGATATGGCCAAGTTAACCATTACTTACTTCTAAATGTACAATTATAATAATAAAATTTGCCAACCAATCACTTAACATTTCATCACAACTTAATAGGAAGAAAACCAGATATTCTAAAACCAGCCTTTGAAACTCAAACTGCGCACATTTATGTACATGTTTCATTGCGACCATCGTAATTAAACAAACTGCACATTTATATTGTTTTAGAATGTATATTTCAAATAAAACATGTAATTTTCTTAAGTTCAGGAGTTGGCATACATATTTAAAGATTTCTGAATGTTAATTTGGTCATGTATTGCATTCAAGATGATAAGAGGACTGAAGCTATGCATAGGTTGATTATCAACAAATTACGTATTTGCAAATGTTTTGGAGAAAGTTGCCATTGTTTGCAACTGCATTAATATTAAGTCCACATTTTGACAAGATATAAATATAGATATTTCATTCTGAACTGTTAACATTTATGAAAGTGTTATTCTATTATGTTGAGAGCTCGGAATAAAAGATTGCAGAAGAGGAGTGGATAAATTAAAGAGCTAACATGCAGAAAATAGAATTACTTTGCAGGTACTTGTAAATATTTACAATTGATGATAAACTGTATTCATTACTTGTATATTTAATAAGTGTATACTATATCCTATGACAGTTTTGTTAGCAGTAGAAACATGTTAAAGCACATCACAACATTTGTATTTACATGCTGCAAAAAGACACGAAATGACAGAAAATAGAAATTAAGGAAAGCATTAAACACCGTTCACTTTATTCTGAACTTACAACATTCCCATAAAAATAGGACAAACTCCATTACAGGCAACTTTATTAAAGCATTACCTATTTACACAGCTAATGCACAACTATGCAAAAACAAGATAAATCAAACAGAGTATGCAACAAGTAAAGCATGACAGTCGACACTGCTGTTGGAAAAAACTTATCAGAGGATGAGTAACACACGGTCACCCAAGAGTCATCTAACCTAAATTCTTTAAGTTCAGTGAGATGTTTGCCTAAAGCCATCTTTCCTGTGTTCTCAGACCATTCCCTAAGATCTTTGAGCCCTCCCTCCTACATTTTTAAGTGCTCTGTCCCACATTCTTTGAACCCTCTGTTCAATGTTGTTTAAGCCCTTTTTCCAATGTTCTTTGAACCCTCTAATCCTGCATTATAAGAGACCTCTGTCCTGTGTTATTAAAGCCATCTTTCCAAATGTTCTTTGAGACCTATATTCTGTGTTCTTTAAACATTCTGTCCTGTGCTCTTAGAACCGTCTGTCCCGTGTTGTTAGAGTTACCCATCCAATGTTGTTAGTGCCCCCTATCCTGTGTAATGGAGTCCCCTATTCTGAGTAATAGAGCCCTCCATCCAGTGTTCTTACAGCCTTCTGTCCTGTGCTCTTAGAGCCATCTGTCCCGTGTTGTTAGAGTTACCCATCCAATGTTGTTAGTGCCCCCTATCCTGTGTAATGGAGTCCCCTATTCTGAGTAATAGAGCCCTCCATCCAGTGTCCTTACAGCCTTCTGTCCTGTGCTCTTAGAGCCATCTGTCCCGTGTTGTTAGAGTTACCCATTCAATGTTGTTAGTGCCCCCTATCCTGTGTAATGGAGTCTCCTATTCTGAGTAATAGAGCCCTCCATCCCGTGTTCTTACAGCCCTCTGTCCTGTGTTCTTGGAGCCCTTTCACCCATGTTACTAAAGCCTACTCTCCTGTGTTTACAGAGCCTTCCCTACAACCTTCCTTCCTGTGTTCTGAAGAATCTCTTCTCATGACTACTATCTAAGACTATCATTAAAGGACTGTGCTTCCAATCCACAGCTATTATAATCCATGGCTATTAGACCTCTATTGGGCATTATGTAATTTTGTTGCATAAAGGATTAGTCAATAATCCTTAAAATCTTACTCTTAAAACCTTACCCACCACTTTTAGTAATTATAATAAACTGTTACCCAGCATTTGAACCACTGCATAAACTCTGCTGTTCATAGAATATAAGGTGACTGTGTTCTGTCTATGATTGTACAAATGTAGTCATGTTTGTAAAAATATGTTCTTCACTGCATCTCATCTATATCATCTGTCTTGTAAATCTACTGAGTTCTTCAGAGACAAATCATAACAATGAAAACTTATATCAACCATACTGGTATCTGATTTAAAACAGAAATGGAAATTTATACAAGTATGGAGAAAGGGTGGAAATAAGAATGTAACACATTAGTCGTGAAAGCGAATGGGCAAAGGTAGGAGACATGAGGTGGCAACAGACAGCACGGAAAGGTCAGAATAATCTCAAACTCTTTGTTGTCTGACAGTATTCTGTACTGATACCGTTTCAGTAGCTGGGGAACAGCCGGCACTACACCAACAGACTCAATTATTAACTGATTAGTTTGATGTTGCCATAGTTGCTGTTATCATGCCTGCTAGCTACCGTACTAGCACGATGAAGCACGGCAGCATTTACAGAATTATGAACATTCAGTGGTCCTAAACTAGAAATTTCCCAAATTTTTAAACAAAAATTTTGGCACAAAAATTATGAATATTTTTTTTACATCAGACACGTGCTTAGTAAAAATCAAGACCTTAAAATATGTTTTTCATACTCTTAGAATGAAGACACATCAAATAATTTTTAAATCTGAGAACATTAGAACAAAAAATATTTAGGAACGTAATGGTACCTAAAGCCGCTTTCCTCATTTACGTCCACACATACTATCCGTTAGGGGCGTGTGAAGCTTCGAAATTTTGAAGTCGAATCGAATACTAAGCTACCGAATATTCGCTTCGAGAGTAGTTCAAAGCTTCGAAGAAACACTGTTATAATCCAGAAACAAGGAACAACTTTTATGCTCCAGCGACGAAGGAACCATTTGTATGCTTCCCAGGTGAAGATCTATTTTTGTGTTCCCGACTAAAAGACCCACTTTTGTGCTCTCGACAAAAAGACCCACTTTTGTGCTCCCAATAAAAAGACCCACTTTTGTGCTCCCAATAAAAAGACCCACTTTTGTGCTCCAGAGAGAAAGACCCACTTTTGTGCTCCTGAGAGAAAGACCCACTTTTGTGCTCCAGAGAGAAAGACCCACTTTTGTGCTCCAGAGAGAAAGACCCACTTTTGTGCTCCAGAGAGAATAACCCACTTTTGTGCTCCCGAGAAATACAAACACTTTTATGTTACCTAAAAATGATTTACCATGAATTTAGATTTGAAAATATAGGATGCTCAAGGCGTACAATATGCAGGTAAATATGATAATTGTAATATGAGGCAATCTAATACTCTTTGCTCTGCTCTGAAGTGTTTTGGGATTTCTTACCTGCAAATAAAATCATGTAAGTACTTAAGCATTTAAATTTTGGGTTTATTTAACCTTATAGACAAAATTTTCAGTCTTGATCTGCTTGAACTGTGCTTTTAAAATAAAAAAATAAAAAAGCTAATTGGTAAGATAAAGTACATTTTTCATTCACTAATTATTAATGTAATAAAGTGCAATTTAAATACAGAATTCTACATAGCAATAATGTTTTTCGGCACAACAAAAACATTACATGATCAGCTGAAAACGGATCATTGAGACCTAAATAGACACACACACTTTAGTCATGTGAAAGTATTACTATAGCACAGAAAACATTAAGTATGACGCAAGAAACAATTAATATCAGACTGACTCGACTTCAAAGAAAAAATATTTGACTTCACTTTGAAGCAAAAAATCACTACTTCGCACACCCCTACTTTCCGTAGTTAGAGTGGTTACTATTTAGGTTGTAGTAAAGCATAGAAGTCAACAGTGTTCTGACACCTACCTGGATTCAAGAACAGCAGGCAGGTTCAGGCAGATGTACTGCATGCAACACAGCTTGAGCTGATCTGCATTATAAGTTTCTGAGAATTGCAGGAAATGGGCCACATTCTTCAAAGTGATGAGGTTTGCCAGTGCTACTTCGCAAATCTCCTTCAGCCGTTTTATCAGCAGCTGGTCAGACAGCACAAGCACATTGCTGACAAAGTCTACGTCCTCCGAATTTGCTACCGAAGTGGCCTCATTACGGTACAGGAAGTCCACAAGTACCTCCAGTATTGAGTAAGGCACAGGAATTCTCAGCGCCTTCTTGCCTTGTGCCTGTAACCAAATTGTACTTAGGCCCACTTAATACACTACTGCCGCTCATATTTTAATACATAACTTCAGTTCTCCTAATAGGTATTGGCCAGACTGAACAATAAGTACTTTTACTAAAAACGTAGACAGAGATGTACAAGTACTTAAAGAAACAGTACTTGCAGGTTGGAGAACACACAAAACAGATGGACAACAGATTTCTGCGTGGTTGCGCAGTCAAAATGTGTTGTCAATCTATGTTTTGTATGTTCTCCAAACTGCAACTACCGTTTCTGTAAGTACTTGTGCATCTCTGTCTACATTTTTAGTAATTGTAGCCTAGCGGCCGTTTCCCACCTTTCCTTTGTTTACATTAAATAATTTTAATAATACAGACTGTTGGATAACCACATCATAACATAGGAGAAATTAACTCTTTACTGTTAAGTAAAACCAGAATTATTTTTAAATAAATATAACAAAAATTCAGTTTTGAGGTTGGAAACAATCTGCTTCGCAAGTAAAATTTTGATTATGGCTCACTTTGGTACTCAATATTCACACATTTGAGTGAGGCCGTGTTTTCCTTGGGTTCCTGAAGCTCTCAAGAAAAAAACCGGCTAAGTGGGAAAAACTAGTCTGCTGCAAATAAAGCATTCCTTAAGATTTGCGTGGCTTCTTATTAACCAATTTGTGTCCTCCCATTGAGTGTAAATTCAAAGCAAGTATATATTTACAATTCCTAATATTTCTAAACACCATATGTATATTGTAAAGAATTATGTTTTAAAAAATTATTATACATGAAACAAAGTGGAAAAATGCAGTTTCTCATGTGATGAACCAGTCGACAGCAAATGTGCAACATCTAGAAGCAGAAGTGCAGTGAAAAACATCGAAAGTTTTATAATATATACAGTGTTACATACCTGCAATGCAAAATATATTCAAGACAGAAAGAAAAAAAAATGGTAGGTAAAATGAATTGAATTTTTAGCTTTTAAAGTTCATAAAAGTTACAGGTAGCTCATTAAAACAGACTGACTATTACCTGTTTCACCTATAATAATCTGTCACTGACATTGTGAACTGTGAAAATAATTTCAACAAAATTACAAACAAGAACCTAAGAAAACATGTTGATACCTATGTTCAGAGAAAACAAAATATTTGCATTAGTTTCTTTTTGTTAAAACGTTACAAAACACAGCTTCTGACCTTTATCATAAAAATTTTGATGATGATGTATGCATCAACATCTTCCTAAAATAATTTTCTGAATGCCAACATGCAAAAATAACCAGCAAACTAGTAATCATAAAATAATACATACCGGTAGATTTTTATCGCAAATACAAAACATATTTACTACTATTAAAACTAAAATACAGAAAGTGCAAGAGATACAGCAAATTGCTTAGTTTTGAAAATCATATGCAGTAGTTGAATGGTAGATCCTGACATAAATGTTGACAACAATTCATCCCAAAAAATGATTTTAAACTGTCAGAAACATAGTTTCACAAACTCAGGAAAAATTGTTGTGTCATGGTTCGACTTTAGTTCCTTCTGATCTTGAATAAGACACAGTGATCAGAAAATTAATGCATTCAAACAGACGTTCGTCCAACAGCAACTACTTCAGACGTGTGAAGCTATAAAACAAATACGGTACACTACTGAAACAATATGTCTGTCTAGCAACAAAGTGGAAAGCCGGAAAAGGCTGCTGGGCTGCTAATAATACTAAAATTTAGATAGAAATGCATCAGTACAGACAGAACTTAACATGCAAGTTGTGAAGTGCATTGACACGTAGCCCATACTTTGCCTCGATATACACAAACACACAAACACACACACACACAAACACACACAAACACACACACACAAACAAACACACACACACAAACACACACACAAACACACACACACACAAACAAACACACACACAAACACACACACAAACACACACACACAAACACACATACACAAACACACGTACACAAACACACACAAACACACATACACAAACACACACACAAACACACACACACAAACAAACACACACACACACATACACAAACACACACACAAACACACACACACAAACCCACACACACAAACACACATACACAAACACAAACACAAACACACACAGAGTACAACCCTGTTATAACATTCCTGGATATAACATTTTCCTGCATATAACATTACTTTTCTTTGGTCCCACCATTTATCCATAAGGCATAATGCTTTCATTTCCTGCTTAAAACAACACTAGTATTTTCATTTCCTGCACATAACATTACTTTTTTCTCAGACAATAACCACAACTCTGGTAAAATTTTTCTGAACTGCATTATTTTAGATAAACTAACTAAACTGGAGACTACAAACAACAGTAAAAAAACAATTTTATATCTGGGAAAGTGTCATAAGTGTACATGACAGTGATAATAAAGACTGTGATCCTGAGGATGACGGGCATGAACCTACAGAAACAAGTGGGAAAGCCTCTATTATACACACAACGTATCTGTTCATCATGTTTCTGATGGCACAGTAACTGCAGCCTCATTTAATCTCATTATAAGCTTATCTACTGTACATAAACTGTGAACGTTTAAGTTACTTTTGTGTAATATCCATTTATTGGTGTAAAAATATTGATTCCTGCTTATAACATTTTCCTGCATATAACACTTTTTGTCATAGGTCCCTTGAAAAATGTTATAACAGGGTTCTACTATATATAAATAAATAAATATATAGTAATATCAAATTTTTTTTATAGTAATATCTGATTAAATATATTTTGTAACAACTACAATTTTTTTTTTTCAGGTTAATCAAGTGTTTGGTTTTATACCACGGGATCCTACATATCTATAGGAGACACTAGTAAAGAAATGCAAATTAAATTTCTTAAGTAATAAATTAACTTTTAACTGCAAATGAAGGTTTGGAAGTATAGTAAATTTTACAAGTAGGTGTATATTTTATTTGTTTTATATCGTGTTTGGAATCATTTTAAAGACAATAACAATTTAAAAAACCTTTCTAAGTAATTTTGTCTTGTATTTTGCTTCGTTTATACTTTTGAAAATTTCACTTAGATTACGAGTTTGCCTCATCTTAGATACGGTTCATCTGGCAGGTCAAAGTTCAGGTGCTTGGAGACAAATAGTGGGGCATGCAGGCATGCTGCTCGATCAGCAAGTTCTTGTTCTAGCGGCGTGGATGGTAGGGCAATTGCTTAGCTCCAACACCCATCGGGAAACGTAGTTTATTTGCAGTCAGATTTTATTGTATTGTATAAACAGAGGCAAATCACAACAGAAGAGAAACCTGGATGAACACTCATGACATTATCCACTTGGGTGCCGGCCTCACATACAGTATTAACTTCCTGTATTTAAGTTGTTAATGTTACCTGTCTGAACTGAGTACTTTAGCAAGTAGAGGACTATGTAGTTATATGTATTTATGAACTGTCAACAAACGAAACTGAAATAGATTTTACATTTTCTTTGTCATCAACTTTTACTGTATACACCCAAGGCTATCCAGACATAACAAAAATACAGTATAATTTTTGGAGTAGTTATCGTCATCACTCGCTCCTGGTACAACTGCTGCTGGCCAATAAAAGGTGACTGCAAAGAAAGAGGGACTCTCCACGGCTTGAGGACAACAACTAACACGTCGCAATGTGAGCTCACAAAAAAAAAAACACATTTTTCCTGTTACATATTTACTAGGCCCTCTCACTGCCTGTTAGCTATCCAGAGAATAAACTGCCTGTCTGGTGACAACAGGCATTCATGCAACACATTTCCAGCCTAATCAGAGAGAATATACTTCATTCAGAGCACTAACCTCTAATAGTATAACCAATTATGAGCAAACCAGTTATAAAATGCAACGAAGCCCTCACCTCAGCCCAGCCTCCACCAAACATACTGTTGAAGTAATCTAGACGTGCTGCCAATATACACTTGTGGGCCTTCAGCTCTCTGCCATCTTCACTACACAGTGTCACATCATACAGCTCTTTGTGTTTGTTGTGATCAAATGCTACTTCTGCAGGCTGACAAGAACGGTTGTTTTTTGACACTATCACTCCATTTTCGTACCTGTACAAAAAAATTCATTAAACTATTTACTGCTTGCTTGCAAACAGATGTAATAGAAAAAAATACATACTGTACTTAGTGAATTACCACATGTAGGCAAATAAACCCATGTTACAACACATTTGGTGGAGAAAAATATTTACAAAGCTGTACATACAAAACACATGAGAACTTCTGCTGATAAAGAAAATTTGCCATTTGTGAAGCATATTGTTACACAGTTTTTTGTCAGTTAGTATTGTTATTGTGGATTTTAGGTTTTTTCTATTTTTTTCCCAGAGGTTTTGCTTTTTTGTTCGGACTTTTAAACATTTCACTGTCATGTTGGTATGTTAGAATTTCTTTTACTTGTACTTTAGAACTGATGTACTGGTTAAAGTCTTAAAGAGGTTGCTTTCGGGAGAAAGGGTTTACGGGCAGAACGCATAAGTTTCGCTGAGAGGAGAGTGTCTCAAGTAGTGTGGGCCGGCGCGGAGCTGAACTCGGTCGTGTCACCCATCTGTGGTTGAAATAGTGATGCACGGGACGCTGACGGCTGCTTCCGGCATTAGTTATCATGTGGCAGATACGTGACTGACAGTCGTGAAGCCCATGGCGCAGTGCTGATGTTAGGCGAGGGTAGCGTAGTCGAGCCAGGTGTGGGATCCGCTGAGCCACGTAGACCACCACAATACAGGTTAGAGCTTACCGCGGGTAGCGGGGAAGATTTTCCCAGTAAAGTTTTGCTGACTTACTACGACCAGTGTAGGTACCCTGGACTCAGGGCGGGGAGAAGTTAGGCGAATGAGCTTCGAGGTTGAAAGTAGGATAGGAGGGGCTTAGAGACAGAGATGCTCGAAGATCGCGTTCAGGGATAGTTTTGTCGTGGTGAGGGGCCAAACAGAGTGAACGGAAGGCACATATTGGAGAGTGTTGTGATGGCTGCGACGAGCGACGGATGTGTCCTGTGAAGCTAGCAAGGGGTTCCCGGTCAAGGGTCAGCCCGGAGGAGGCTGAGAGGACTTCAAAATGAGCAGAGTATTATTTTGCTCGTTAGTTGTTAAACACGCTCTCAAAATTCAAGTAGTGAGTAGTTGGTCGTAGACTTTGACAGCGGGATGTAGTGACACGTGCACGATAGAGCGGAGAGAGAGAAGTCCGGGATTGTTTACAGGTTAGTTTGGCACCATGTTCAAGGCTGTAGTACACCCTAGTAGCCAGCGGAGAGGCAGCAGGCTTAAGATGATACGACATTTTCTGTTAGTATGTGCGGCATGACTAAATTTATTGTGTTTTGAGTTCTAGTCTCTATTTTTCTTTGTTGACCTGTAACAGTTTTCTCTTTGTTGTGGCTCGGGAGGGCGCAACGTGCGAGTTTGTTTTGGTTAACTGCGAGAGGCGGTGCCAGGGGGTGGAGGCAGGCGGCCGGTCGAGGACACGTGCACAGTCCATGAAACCAGCGCAAGCATGGATTCCGAGAGCGGATCCAGCCAACAGGGACAGCAACCCCCACCCTCCCAGCCCAAGCCCGACTTGAGGCCAATCACGGTGTACCACACCAAAGAGGTCACCTACGGCATGGTCCTGTCTCTCCTCGAATTAGAGCTACGGCAGCCCACCAAAAACAGGGTTACTCCGCAGGGCGCCAGTATATGCCCCAATCAATCGAAGACTACTGGACAATAATCCACATCCTTGAAGAGCTAGGTGCAGGGTTCAGTGTCCTCACCCCCTGCTCGGAACTGCCACTGAAAGTCGCAATAAAGCAGCTAGAAAAAACCCTGCCCATATCTTTAATCTGAGATGACCTTAGGGAACTCGGGTTCGATCCCATCAACATCGAGCCTAAGCTCTCCCAGCGCGACAGGCAGCCGCTGCATATGTTTGTGGTGGAAGTGCCAAACAATGAAACGTCACGCAAAATCTTTGATCTGAAATAACTGTGCGGCCTGGTAGTGAAGGTAGAATACTACCAGCACCCAGAAGGCCACCCCCAACGTAGCCAATGCCAGCGCTTCGGCCACAGCAGTAAGGTGTGCCAAGCGCCTCCCCGCTGTAGATTATGCAGCAAGAGCCACTTCACAATCGCGTGCGACCTTGAAAACAAGGATGACCACGAAAAGTGATGCTGTGCTGGATGCAGAGGCGCCCACCCAGCAAACTACAGAGGCTGCACTTCCTACAAAGAGGAAAAGTGGCGCTTCCTTCCCCAGGAGAAGCGCAAAAAGAGGCAGCAACAGTCCAAAGCGTCCCTCCAGGCTCAGAGCAAAGCCCCGCACAACTACAGCGCCCCTCGCTCCCTGGGCTCAAACAGGCCCTGACGGCTGGACCACTGTGCAGAAAGGCCAGCAAGTCTGCACGCATGATCAGAATTTTATGCCAGGCTTTGCACAATATGTACCTGTTACCACGAATAACAGGTACAACACCTTCTATACAGAGCAGGGATATTCTGAATCAGATTTCCCTGCCTTAGCCAACCCGCACAGGCTACGAGGGCAGCGCCCTACCCAAACCAGACAAAAGGGGAAAATGTCTGATAAAACTACGCCAAAATCAAGTAAGAAGACAGTCAGCTCTCACCTCGAGCGCCCAGAGCAAACTGCCAAGCAGGCTCCCCCCACCACGGCCCAGGCGCAGCATCAGGATAGACCGGAGCGCCCGGCCAATCAGGAGCGACCAGGGGCCTATTCCACCAACAGACTTTGCAACTTATCGCTTTACACTTTGCACTTTTTATTTGTATGTCTGTTCCACAAAAACAGTAATTTGCAAAGCAAAACATGAAAAGTGCAAAGACTTTGCACTTTTGAGCCCATTTCTGTTCCACAATAATCTCACTTTGCAGAAAGTACATATTTATGAATACTGTATTTGCAAAGTTTTCAGACATTGTGCAAAGATAATTTTCCATTTGCAGATAACTATTTATGGTGTATTGTTAATTAATAATGGATTTGAGGTTGTTAAAAGTTATTATGTATAAACTTGGCACATAAGAATTAATTTCAAGTAATGTCATGAAGAGAAATGACGATGTAATAGGCATAATAGTAGCACAAAACCTACAAAATTAAAACAAGAAAAATGGTTAGACACTTTTCTGCATTATAAATACGAATCTGAAGAAGAAAACAGGAGAACATCAAGGAAGATTATAAATCACGAATAAATTTTGTGATTGACAATAATGTTCAATTTAAATAATGTTTTAGGTTAAGTGCACAATAAGTTTAATTGATTTTGGGTGCGATCGGTCCACGTTTTCAGAACATTACAATTAGCAGTAAATGATTATCGCAGAAGCAGCAGATACTTTTATGTCTACATTGGTTGGGCAGTGGAGGACAAATGCATAGCATGGCTTCAATGCATGAATTTCGGTCCACTCCTTCTCCTTTTGTTTCTGTATGAGCATGAGAAACTTCTAAATAAAACACCTTTTTTTTTCATTTATAAGTTCTATTTTGCTCATTTTTAAGCACAACTTCTTGTTTTTTACTCATCATACACTTTGTAACCTATAAACTTGAAATGAGTAATGTAAACGTTGAATATAAAATACCGCAAAGACTTTGCAGACTGGCTGGAAGAATGCAAAGAGGTTATAATTTTTGGTGGAACAATTTTCCTTTGCACTTTTCACTTTTCTGCAAAGTGCAAAGTGAAAAGTTGCAAAGTCTGTTGGTGGAATAGGTCCCAGCTCAAAGCGAGCCTATAAAGGTTCCAGAAATGGCCCAGGACGCCAATATGGAAGTCGCTCCAGCACTGAACACAGCTACTGTGCCTCCCTCAATTTTTAAGACCATTGAACAACAGTTCCCCAGTCCCCTAAGGTTCAAGAAGACCCCCAACTGGGACAGCTGTGCACACAGCTGTTTCAACTGCTCGCGATCTGGCTAGATCCGAGAAGCACCCTAAGTGCCAGGCCACTATGGGCTTGGACTTGTCGGCCAGGAAACTGGGCCAACCCAATGCCACCCTCTAGGCAGGATAACAGACCTGCAAACAGAATTCTTCCATAGTGAAAATCTTATTCTGGAATGCAGCAGGCATTCGGAATAAGAAGCAGGAACTGATAGATTACTTAACAAGCCACCAGGTACAAATCGCTGCAATTAATGAAACGCCAAAAACACAGTTTCTCTGCCCCAGGTTACTCTTGCTTTAGGAGGAACAGAGAAAATAATGCAGGAGGCATGTTTTAATTTTAATTAAAAACACAATAAACTGCCATGAAGCAAAACAGCCTCAATTACATACACTTGAAGCTGTGGGCATTAATTTAAAACTCGGCGGCCAGCAATTATCTCTTTACTCAGTTTATTGTCCACCTGGCCGCACACTTACGTGCGCAGATTTAAATGAATTAATAAACATATCCCCCAATACGTATTATGTTTCAAAATACCGAATGTAAAAACACAAGCTTACAGAATTTTTTTTCTTCCAAATCTACCTTTGATTTAATTTTACAGGTTTTTCTAAATTATAATGTTACGTACTGATAGTACAATTAATAGAAAGATACGCGAATTTAAAGTTAAAAAAGTAAGCATGTGTTCTTGTTAACTGCAAAACTTTTAACAGGAATATTTCACATTTTGAAAGATACAAAATTTACATATCTCTTTATTTTGAAGATGAAGTGCCATGTGACATGCATTTTTTCGGTGCAATTCTATAAAATAAAGTATTTTTTGTTTTAAATTTCAGCAATTTTTAACAGTTACTTGTACTAAATGTACAATTTTCTAGTAACAAATTTATGTCAATATGCAAAAATTCTCTGTCCTTTTTGTAAAATACTTTGCACTGTAAAATCAGATTCATCAAGTTGTGGTTAGGTTTGTTCAGAAATTTTTTTTATGAATCTTTGAAACAGGGGCAATTTTTGCACAACCAACCTGTCACAATGCAATACTTTTAAATGTGCTTTATTTTAGTACAATATAATATCCAATTCAAAAATATTATATGAAAGCAAAACCCACTCTTACTTCACAACTCTGCTAATAACCTGGGCTTCCATCTATTCCAGTGCCATTTTTATTATTAATGCATGTAACTGCTGAGTGGTTACACTTCTTTCCTGTTGAGAGGGTTTTTACGGTACTATGCCGGTTTTTCCCTCTCTCTTCGTAGATTATGGCATAGCTATAGGTACACCTAGGGAGGTAGACATGGCCCCAATCGCTGCCATGTCTGCCCAATCCCTCTCTGCCGCGATGCATGCCTCTTCCGCATGAAATTTCTCCCTTGCAGGCGTATGGGGCTCAGCCCGGAGAAGCACTTAGTCCTGCTCCTCCCCCGGGCCTCCACCGTAACACAGTAGATTAGGGTAGTTTAGGAAAAAAAATCAGAGCGGGGCTTTGTTCGCTACTACCAGGTCGAGGTAACATCTCCCGGGACTAGCAGGACAGCTAGCTAGTAGTTGACATCAAACAGTTCGGGATAATTTTTGGGTTGTTGGAGGGCTGGGAGCCCAGTGGCTTTAAGCAACATTTTGAGGATTTAAGGGGACTATGTCTGTCAGCAAGGGGAGCTCTCGCGAGTTTCGGGGTTAGGGATCCGTCCTGGGTCAAGGTTAGGCGTCAGTTCCGGTGGTCGAACAAGGAAGCACTCGTGACTGTCGGAATAAACGAGGTGACCTAGATCGGTGTGTGTCATTCCAGTAGTAGCGAGGCCAACCATTTCCAGGTACCTTCTTCTCATCCAGCTTCCCTTCTGTCGCCATCAATTCATGGAGGAACTGATCAACTAGGGCCTAGTGGGGAGGGGACGAGCAACAAGCCCTGGTGGACGAAGCTCAGGGTACTTCGTGTCGGCGCTGTTGGGCTACAGTGGGCATGGAAGCACGTCTGTCAGAAGCACATCTGGCCGGGTGCACGGTGGTCAGGCGGGGTCCTGTACTTGCCCAGTGTGGTGGGAAGATCTGCGCTCACCTTAAGTGGCGTAGTGACCCACTTGCCTGGTTGGTGTGGTCCCTGAGCTTCCTGTGCGAGGGAGTGGCACCCAGTTAGAGGGAAACACGAGATGGTAGGCTAGCCCGGTTCGGGGAGGACCTGATCAGACAGAAGGTAGACGAGCCCCACCAGGTGGCTGGGAAGGCCTCCCTTTCCACCGCAAGACAACAGGAGCGAGAAGTAGCGGCCCGGCAGAGGAAAGAGCAGCGGGAGCAGGAGGAGGCCTGGGGGAGATGGGTCTTTCCCTACTTTAATCAGTGGGAAAGTCACACCAGCAATACCACCATCCCAACTCTGCCCTTTTTACGGATGAGACCCTCAATAGATGGCCATTAGTTTTGGTCGAGGTAAACACAAAGCACCATACCACTGTTGAACCATGGGCACCACCCTGCAAAATATTGTCGACAAAAACCAGTCTGCAACAATGGATGGTCCCCCAGAGTATTCGCAGAAGAGACTCTACCATACCAGGGGCAGCAGCCTAGGTGCAGTAACTCTTATTGTCAAGCCGATGCAACAAGGTGGTGGCGCACAGCGGGTTCTCGAATATCGGTATTTTAAATACCACCCACGTCAGACCCTGAGAATTAGAATGCAAATAGTGACTTCTGGGAGTCTGACAAAACCCAGTGGCGACCTTGTTTTTGGCCAAGATGACCGAGGTTACAGGAGACAGTAGGTAGCAGAATGGAGGAAGCTGAGGGATGGGAACACCATGCAGCAGGCATCTGCTTAGGACCGCAAGAAGTGAGGACAAGCTGTAACCAATGCAGTTGGGAGTTTTACCTCAGATGCATAGGATGGAGAAAGGAAGTAATTAGACTCCAAGGAGTGTCTTATCAATGACAGGAATGTGTAGAGTTAGCCCGCAGATGTGCAGTAGATGGATGCCCAGGTTTGGAAGGGCAGAGGATGTTATGTGAAGCTTGTAGGAGGCCACATCATTTCAAATGTTTAGGATGGCCAGATGATACACATAAGACCACGGGATGAACGTATTGTTGTACCCAGTGCAGAGGGAAAAGAGACCACCAGGAGCAACTCGCTTCCCCAAAAACCCCAGTAAAGAGTGAGCTAGGTCTGGCAGAACAACTCCCAAAATTTTGGGGAAAAGGCCAAGAAGACCCAGAGAAATTCATAAAGACCTGCAAAGATTTATTTTTAGAGTCGCAGCTTGGGGACTCTCAATGACTGAAAATGGCCAGCCACCAATTAAAAGGTCAAGCCCAACAATGGTGGGGCAGATATGGCGAATTTGATGACAGCTGGAAGGAATTTGCAGCCCACTTGTTGGATAGATTCGTAGGGGTCTAACTAATGGCCGACTTAACAAGAGAGCTATATAGCCAAGCACAGAAGGAAGGAGAGGAAGCAGAAGTATTCATCCATAGTGTAAGTTGGTTGTGTCCCCGATCCACCCTGATTGTAATTTTTTTTTGTATGTATTATACCTATGCTATTTTCTTGTATGAAGTGTCAGTTTAAGGTAAATTGTGAAACAATGTTTCAGAGAAGTAGTGTGCTAATCTGGTGGTATTTTATTAATTATGGCTTAGAGAAACTCATAAAATATGTTGAGAGGCTTTGAAA
>PNEQ01098903.1:5556-28967 GCA_003012365.1 Medauroidea extradentata | reverse complement strand
GTGACGTTTCTCATTTAACTGTACCAATCACAATAAGGTTACTGTAACACCACACGTCTGTGATTTGCGTGTAAAACCCCACGACACACGAATGTCAAAACATCCAATCTCTGACCGTGAAGCAAGTCTGCAGACGTGCACACAAGTCACTGACACAAAGTGAGGCAAATTTCTTTTCGCGAAAAGTTCATGTCTCTACAACCTTTGACCGTCGTGTGTCTAACAGTCGGAGACATAAGGGCGACCTTGAGGCGCGCATAAAATACCGCATCGCCATAACGAACCAAGCTCTGAACTAACGTGCAATATTACCGCCGACCCATTTTTATTGTGGGTCTTCAAGCGGTGACGATATAATTTTATTGGTGGACGGTCTGTAGCAAAATTAATTGCACGTTTCTATCTGAGTTTCTTACATCCGATTTGTACATTTTTAAGTACGGCAGAATAAAAAGGCCGTTTATACTACGTTGAAGGGCTTAGATTTTTTTTTTAATGAGCACGGTGTCCTAACTTCCCGTCTTTGCCCGAAGTGTTTTTTCTTTACGTACATTGGCACAATTGGCACATATGGAATATTTTATTTAAAAAAAAAACACGAGTTTACGAACACACTGCAACGCATTTGAAGCGTGATAGGCGGTGCCCTTAACAGCGAGGTCTTGATTTGTAGGGAGTGTTGGTATGCGGTGAGGATGGAGCAAATACGGAATGCAAGGGTCAGGGGAGACGGTAGTACCCCGAGAAAACACGCCAACCTTCAATTACGCCTTTCGAATCCGGTTGGTATTTTCCCTCAAGTGGCAGTCTGAAAAATCGATTTTCAGAAATTTTTAGGCGTTTGAAAATCATTCTTCTGATTACCGCTCTGAAAATTTTAATGTATAATTAACCTTTCTTAAATTTGTTTTTTTCTATATAAACGTATTTAATGTATGTTAAGGGCAGGGGAGGGGTTTTGTTGCCAACTCAGATTTATTGTTATTCTTATTATTATTTTGATGAATATAATAGATTTGAGTTTCATTATTAAATTTCTGGCTACATTAAGACAGATAGTAAGGACTCTCTTGTTCATTTAGATTTAACATTTACGGAATGTATGTATTATACAACGATGTAGAAATTTCCAGAGTAGAATACTGATAAAATTCTTCGCACTGTTTCAGACGCCTTCAACAACTAGCATACGAACGCTTGTGACACCAGAAATGTATCAATACTTATTTTTATGCTCTAAGAAAGTTATATTTTCAGAAATGAATCTACAAGAAAAATTATAATGAAAAACAAATCAGTTAAAAATGGTAACTAATCCTACCCTTAAAGGTTAAATGCGTAAAAGAAACAGAGCAATAAGGGCGACCTTGCAGCGCGCATCAAATGTCACGTAGCCACAACGAGTCAAGCTCTGAACTAGCGTGCAAAGTTCCCGCTGGTCAATTTTAACTATTGTACTTTAAGAGGGCGTGGTACATAATTCAACGCTAAAAGCATTAATCTATAACTGTAGGTTTCTTGAAGCCAATTTGCGAAAATTAAACAATAGCAATTGTTTTATCCAACGTTTTAAACAAAATTGTTTCCAGTGTTACGAACTTCTGAGACACAATCTCTGACGCCGGAACGTCGTGCATTTAACTGCGGCGCAAGAGATCGCTCGTAACGAATTAGTAATTTTGGATAAATATTTACTCATAAAGTTGGCAAATACAATTATCTAGTATTGTCATTGAGTATTTCACCCATATTGGCTTCGAAAAAAGCGTAGAAATCAGCAATTTATTATGTTTTCAGCGTTTATTTATCTTCTACGCACTCTTAGGCGCGACTGTATTTTTTTACTGTGGGAAGTCTGTATAGCGAAGTTTAGTTCACGTTTCTGTCAGAGTTCGTGTACATATGATTTAGAACATTTTGAAGTACGGCTGTTTGAAAAGGCTGTTTTTACATACGTTGAATGGCTTCGAAACAGCGTTTTTAATAAGCATGGTATGGTGTCTCATGAGTTCGTGCCACTAATCATGCTAGATTTTTCTTAACTTCTTAATTCAAGATCTGGCAAGATTTAATTCAAAATATTACAATAGCGATTTATATAATTACCTTACCTTTCATTACGCACACTTTATACGAAATATTGAAGGTACTCATGAAAATATTAAGATAGGCCCAGTATAAAATTTAAAATATAAATTATCTCTCACCTTATAAATCTAGACTAAATAACTCAATATACAAATCCGATAATACATACGTACCTAATGGTAATGTTCCTATAAGAAGACATTTCCCATAATCCATCACACACTCCATATATTAAATAGTGAAAAATCCCAACATATGAGGTGACACAGCATCTTAACAATGATATTCCGACTTTGGCCGAAGTGAGTTTTCTTTTCGTACATTGGCACAATGAGCACACGTGGAATAGATTCGTAAAAAACGTATTTACTAACACTACAGCACATTTAAAGCGCACGGTAAGCGTCGCCGTTAATTATCTTTGTTAAAAAAGGAATAACCGCCCCTCGCTGTAATATTTGTAAAGAACGGGTTGGTAGAGAGGCTCCTGGATGAATCTTCTTGGACGTAGCCCTCAAGCACACGCGCGCATACATCACTCATCACTCGTCCCGCACCGACACAGCTGCCCCGGCGGCGTGAAGTACAACAAATTGTAATGATTGACTTGATAAAGAAACCGTCCCGAGACCCGCATAAATCAGACGCCAGAGGCGCTGCTGTCGCCTCGTACGCGCAGTTATTTACGGCGCTTCTTAGGCCGGCGATAACAAAGGGGCGTGATTTGTCCTTCTGTTCACTTCGTAATCGGTCCTACAGACGAAATAGACATTGCTGCCAGTTTTACAAAAATAAATGCTTGTTGTTTAGGGACTTAGAAATGTGGCGCAATAGGAAACAACAAAATTTGTTTTTAAACGGACCAGGGCTCGTCACAATACGCGGCCATCATGGTTCGAGTTTTCCATACTTTCCCAAAATCACTCCAAGTGGTTGATGAAATTGTGTTTTAAGACCACGGGTCCCTATTAACGCTGTTTTATCTAACGAAATTTTCAAATTCTAAAAGGGAGCAGATATCGTAAATCCGTCACTAGATTTTGTTGAAAAGTGTGTATACTACGCATCTTAATTTATTTCAAAGAAAAAAATATATATATATAATGTAGTTAATTATTGTCTTAAAGAAATGTTATTAACAGAGCTCCATCGCATCACCTCCTTCCTTCTCCACCTTCCTTTTCATTTGAACACGTATGTCATAGATGCATTTATGAAATGAAGTAATCATATATGCACATATACACAACGTCTATCCATTTTATTTCCGAAGTAAATTGTATTTATTCAGTTAAAAAGTTCGAAAACTCTTTAACCGTCTATACGGTGAACATGGTTGTTTGCGACCAGCGCCTTGGTTGCTAGGCAACGCAGCCGAAAATGACGTTGACTCCAGGGTCAATCCGGGTAGAAATTTTCCTACAAACGCACAATCAGGTCCTCGTAACTCGAATAGGAAAAACGCATCCTTACCTAAGGTTGCTGCGGTTGAAGGTATCCAGGGTGACTGTTTATGCATTGAAGAGCAAATGCTATAAGGAGAACAATAACGCACTGAAATTATGTGCCTGTAAAAATGCACGTAATTAAAAAATAGTAATATTTATTTCGAATTATCAACAGTTACGGGCGATAACAAAAATTATATTGTGAAGATAATACAGAGCTACCAGTTTCCAAAAATCAAAATTGTATTAAATTGCGTGTTTTGATATTAGAGGCTTTATATCGAGTATTTATTTTGTTTTAATTTATTTAAATGTATTGTTTCTACAATCATATAAGCAAAGCTCAGGACATGAACCAAATATTATTATATTACAATTATTACAATAAATCAATGTACATTAACAATAAAAACATAACAACAATTAAATCTTAACATTAGTACAACAATACAAAAAACTGGTTATAAGACAGACTACATAAGCCAACTCTTAAAACATAATAATATGTAATAAATACTGAATTAGTATTAGGAATTAAGAAATTAAAATGTTGAGTTTTTTCTCCATTAAACACATTTTCAATGTTTTGCGAAATTTCTTTTCATTATAAAGTTCAGAACCATTCATAATAGTTTGATATTTATTATATAGTTTAATAATGCCTGTAATAAATGGTCCCCTTCAGTAGGATATGGAATTACAGCCTCGAATATAGAAATTTTTTTCCGATGTGGTTTTATATTTATGAATATTTGAATTTAGTTGATAAGTATTTCTTTTTACATTTATAAATTTTATTGTATTAAACTTGGGGTAACTTGGGTGAAACTAAGGTTTTACTATATGCTCCCTGCTCATAATATGACTCAACCTGCTGGCTCAGCGCGACGGAACGAGGTCGTACCCAGGGCTTGCTCGATGGACATCGGGGGCGTGGCGTATCGGTTCCGAGCGGCCGGGAGGTCGTCGACGAGGGAAATGTCCCCCCTTAGTGCGACCGTAATTAGCATAATGAGCTGTGGCGACGAACATAGCTCGTAGCGGTTCATTACCTCTTTCGCCCCGCGACCGACCACGTGCGCTAGCGACGCTCCGTCATTGGCCGAAGAGAGGTTGTGAAGGGCGAGGTACCTCGCTTGGTAGGCGACGAGGCTGCACTGGAACATTTTCGAGTGGGATTGGAATTCCAGGGACCTCGCCTGCCGACCCGCGCCGACTTACGCTGGAATCACAACAACGCTAAACACGACGTGAGGGACGCGATGCGACTCTACATATTTGTTGTTATTTTGTACAGTAGTTTTGTTGCCACGTGTCAAATACTAAAACATTATCACATGTAAACAGTTTATTGCAACAACATACTAACCATTTTTACGACAGCCATTGATGTTTTACATTATTTTGTTATAGCTTTGTCTATTTTAATTTAATTTAAATACCCACTGGCATTCCACGTGTGAAAGTACAATTACACAGTTACTTAAAAAGGTAATGGATTCGCTTATTGTAACAAACGAAAAACTCTTGTAAAATAATTAAAACGCCATTTGCTACCCACTTTCCAGTTCCACCAATATTTGGGTACAAAATTAAAAGCCCTTTCCTAGCTTCGTCACGTCCACGACGCGAATAAAATAGAAATACTTTGTATTCGTAAGTCGCGTTGCACATGCGATATTTGTCGCGCTGGCGTCTTACAAGTCTCAACGCTGATTGTCTGACAAGTTATTTTAGTAGCGTCATGCCCATCGCGTCGCGTCTGTGACTACAACATTAATTTTCAACTTCTCTAGTTCTCTTGGCCACGCAAGGACGAGACTGGTTCTTACATAGGCTTGGCAGTCAGCGTGGTGCTTTGACATACAAGCCGCCATCTTGGATTAATGGATGTTTGTAATTTCTTTTTTGCCATTTAGCCAGCTTAAAATATAAAACAAAACAAAAAAAACAGTCGTATTATTTAGCTTGCAGAACTGTAATTGTTAAATTTTAAATATTAACCTTGTGCAGTTCAATTAACTAATTTAACGCTAGGATTTCATCGTCTATTAAGTCATATTCCACGCTGCACCGTAACCAACTATACAAACTGAAATCATAAGTAAATTTTATGGCAAAAAGCGCCAAAGACATAATGGTGAATCTTGAGGCTGCCTTAAACAAAAAATAATATATAATTGCACCGAATGTTGTGTAACTTGTAGAATTACTTTTCATACAATTTTCACGCAATGAAAATGTTAATATATTACATTTTTTTACGTAATAGTACAACCAGTGCTTACCCATAGTAAAAACTAGCTCACTTACAGAAATAAAATAATTCGCTACGTCTATAACGCCATTAATTGATACTTACTGAAATGTTCTAATATTACTCACCGAAGTGTTTTTGAAGATTAACAAAAATATGTGAAAATTACTTAAATGTACCTTATTTTCACAGTTAAAAAATATCTACATGTCACATGAGACATTTAATTAAGTACGTCTTGGCATCAATATTCTCAATAACAATCTTACTTCTGTAAGGAGTTAATTCTTATTACGGTAAAGGAGTATTCGGTACAAATACAAAATGCTTCTTTTTTTTTTCTTCTGCGCGTTAGAAGCTCAAAAAGACGGAGTAATAAGGTCGACCTTGAAGCGCGCATCAAATATTGCGTAGCCTCAACGAGCCAAGCGCTAAAGTAGTGTGCAAGGTTCCCGCCGAGCTATTTATACTGTCACTAAGCGGTATTTTTATTGGTGGAACGTCTGTAGCAAAGGCCAGTGCACGTCTCAATCTGAGATTCATATACATCCAGTTATTACATTTTCAAGTACGGCAGTCTGAAAATGCCGTTCTTTGCTATGTTGAAGGGCTGAAGAAACAAATGAGCGTGGTGTTTTAACAAAGACATCCCGACCTTGTCAGAAGTGTTTTATTTTCGTATGTTGGCACTATGGGCGCATGTGGCATAGTTTGAAAAAAAAAAAAACCTGTTTACGAACACACTGCAACGCATTTAAAATGCGTCGCAGTGTGTTCGTAAACAGGAATTTTTTTTCATGGTAGATGGCATGGAGATTTCGCCTTCCACTTAAACTTATTTATATTACTCACGATTTTCCACAACCCCGTAGGTATCCTATAAGTAGAGACATACGGAATTCGCGTTATTTTCTGACAGCTGACTAGACTCCAAGTGACTATAGACTCGTTCGACGTCTCCCGCTGGCCGATATTGTAGTAACTTACCGCGGATAATACTTACACGGTAGAGAGGCCAATCTCTGTAAAGACGTAACACACGCAAATGACAACACATAAATGTTCGTGGCCAATTGAATCACAAACTATGCTCTGTTATGTATAGGAAAGCGAAGTTTAGTCTGCTACCAAATGATAACGCGAAATTTGCACGTCTCTAAGGGCTAGGAATATTTCGCGAGTTCAATGATATGCATGCTAGAATCTAATGTCTTATGCATAGGGACCTGAAAAATTCGCGTTTTCTTTTACGCACACACTAGAATTCCAGCGACTGTAAGTTCGTGTCACTTTCGCAATTGGCCGTCGGCTTATTTGACATCCGCTGGAAGTCTCTGAACCAATAATAGAAATATACCTTAACGTGCTCCATACCACTGTATCAGCCAGCAGCTCATGAACAGATGTTGTTTGCTTGAATACATATATATGTTTGGAGGCTAGTCTACAGGTCAGTAAACCTGCGAATTTTTCCTGTCTCTTCCTATGCATACTCAAGCCCCGTCTATTCGTTCATTGTCTGCTGTCTGAGTGAGTAGCAGGTAATGGACAAATGGCGGGGCTTCGGTATACACAGGATAATGGATTCTAGCATGTTGGTCGTTGAACTCGCGAAATATTCCTAGCCCTACCTATATGACAACGATCATAATGGTTACATGATGTCTAGATGTGTGGAAGCACTACGGGTGACACAGCACTGCACCGCACCACGTCCTAGCATCTAGGCGCAAGCCACTGAACTGGTTTATAGTATTTTCGCCGACAGCTTGCCTGCATGAGACCCTGTTACTATAGACGTGATATTAAAGACAAAGTTGTATTGTATCCGTCTACACATTTTTTTAAAGATTCTGCAAGAAGACTCATACCTAAAAAGGACTGTAGAAACACCCATTTCCTCCTTCTTTTTTTTTTTTTTTCACCTCTAGAAAATATGCTTTAAAGAGTATTGGAGGAACTGAAATAAGTATACTCATGTGTAACATTATTTTAATGTTGTTCCAAAGCAGACATCATCACTCACACATCAACACACACAAACACCTACACACACAAAATACACTGAGCCTTCTTTTCCGAGAGAATGTGTGTCTGCCAAAGTTCTGAACACCACTCGGCGTCCTGGGCAGGCGGCCACCTTAAGGGCGTTCAAGTGGAGAATAATCATATTCATAACTTTATTATTGTATAAAATAGGGTTCGTTTTGTAGACATTGCTTAAGAGTACATTTCGCTCTTACGAAAAAAAATTTAACTCTGCCAGTTTTCCTATAATGGCATTTCATAATCAAAATTTGCACATTTTTACTTCATACAAAACTTGAAAAACAGTAAACATTATGAAATGAAAATAATCACATCAAAACTACACGGCACGATCTACGGATTGAAGCTTATAAAAATACATTATAAAATATTGTAGTTAAAAATAATTGCTAACAGTAACAATAAAATTAATTTTTTTTAACCACAAACATTTTTTGTAATGGGTTTTTACATACTTCAAGCAGTAGCTTGGGACATGTAGTTATAATGTGAATTATTACATTTCATTATGTTTATTGGTTTTCAAGTTTTGTATGAAGTAAAAGTATACAAATTTCGACTTTGAAATGCCTCAGTGGGAAAACTGGCAACGCTAAAAAGTATTTCCTAACAGAGAATTGCACTCCCAAGTAACTAAAAATACTTCATACAAATAAAAAATTGTAATTTTTCCCCACATGAACACCCTTAATGTAAACCAATTTGGCTTTTGTCAGTTGTTTCATACTACATACTGGACGCCTACATCAAAATGTTTGCATTATGGATGGCAGTTCACCACTAAATATAGTTTTTAAGGCTCTGACGGTTTGCCTGCAATTAGTTACGTTGAATTTTAAGTTGGATGTAAGACCTAGTAAAACACGGCAAGAAAATTACAGGGGCGGGATTTAGTAGCAGAATGTTGAAACTGTTAAAACATGTCACACACTGCACACAGCATATTAACTATTGTTTTTATGTTTCGCTGAAAATGCAAAAAAATGACGAGGTGTGTGAAAAAGGGTGAAGGGTGCATCATCAAATACTCCATCTTAGCAGAAAATACTGTTTTCCAGAATTTTCGTTCAACAGTGTAATCACGGCTCTGTGTGTCTTGGCGGGTTGCCAGAGTGAATAAGAGCCGAGCATTAAGGTCCACTTACGACCAGCCCAATTTTCCACTCAACGTGTAATTGTCTCTTCTGCGTTGCCTTTAGTGAAGGTTTTCACGCTCACAAGCAAAAATATGTCCACTCACTGGCGTGAATACTGTAGTACCAGCAAGGGCAAGGTTGATAATTTCTGCCTGTACAAAATTATAAATTATCTTCACTTCAAGACATACTGTTGAGCTGCTTCTCCTACAGAATACCAAAAGTCTCGTGTTTAATAACATGATGAGAATAATTGTTTCCGTACCTGGGTTTAAAGTAGCATCAAAACTAAGTATAACGACAATAGTCGCACATGAAATATAAATTCGTTGACAAATGTTCTTGAAGTTTTTTTTAATTGCTGTGTTTATTTAACGAAATGAAGTATTTTTAATCACTTTAAAACAATTGTGATCCTCGTGTTACGTATCATAATGCGTGTGCAAAAACCTAACTGTAATGCGATTTAAAGAAATGAATTTTACTGTATTTATTAAACCATAATAAATAAGACAAATAAAATAATAAGAGATTGGAACGCATCCATAACCACGAAAGCACCGTGAGGCAGAATACACTCCACTATGCCTTAAGGGTTTTCGAGTGTGATAGTCATAATTTTATATTTATGTGAAATAGTGATAGTTTTGTAGACGATACTTGTGAGTGCTGTTTCTTCTTACGAAACAATTTTATCTGACGTAGTTTTCTCATAGCGGTGCGTCAAAGTCAAAATTTGCATGTTGTGCTGCCATGCGAATAGTGAAAATCAATTGAGTTACGAACGTGAAATAATTCACATTGAAATAACATACTATGGGCTACATAATAAAACACTTGAAAAAATCCCGCGAACTAGTTTTGTATTTTAAAAAATTGCTGAATTTTCAACTTCTTTCTGTACTTCTGCGATTTTTTTTAATTCAAAATATTACGTTTTTTTTTAAATGTTTTATTGCATATCTCATAGTGTGTAAATTCACAGTGAATTATTTTGTTTAAATAGGTCAGTCGGTTTTCACTATTTGCAGGCAGTGTAACAAACAAATTTTGACTTTGACATCCCGTTATGAGAAAACTAGGAGAGCTAAAATTGTTTCGTAAGAGTAAAACATACTCACAAGTATCGTCCCCAGAACTAACAATATGTCATAAAAATACAACATTATTATTCACTTGAACACCCTTAATGCGCCCGTCTGCCAGCCTGTAAACAGCGCTGCAGCGTGCTAGACCACTTTTTTCTTAGAAACTTCTCAACGTGTTTCTAATTTGTACGTTAACGAAAAGAACAAACGCTTCACATGATTTCGGAATTGGAGTTTCAAAACATCACTTTAATTAGATAGATCATTTCGGAGCCCATCAAAAATATTAAAAACGTATTTTCCAATCTATTATATCTAAACAACTATAGGACGCTCACAATAAAGTGAGCACTACATAAAGTTTTCTGTCAGCCGTACGCTTCAACACAATCAACAGTTAACATCTATTGGCCAAAGAAAACATATTTTAAATTAATTACAAATTCTGCTGAGTGCTCAGTTCATAGCGTACGACCTACACTTACAGGATTCGTGTAAAAATTACGGTAGAAAAGTTTACTGGACTTTACATAAAACTTTTCACCAACAAAAAAAAAATGTGGTTACTACTGAAAGTGTCAGTCAGGCGAGTGTTCTACGACACCACTGCGCGCCGTTTCAGTGCCGTACGCTAGAGGCGATACCACACCAGATGAGCCGGTCAACATCGCCCTTAGCGTCGTGCCTCACTCACACAAACACATGGCCAGTAGGCGGGTGCCTTAAGATTCATATCTACCTGCGCTTGAAACGCATTGCAGATAGTTACAAGTAATCATATTTGGAAGAAACGTCTTAACGCGCAGTAAATTTGTACTTTTACGAAAAGAAAACACATTTCAAACAATGTTTCTATCAGATTAAAAATTAGGATCGCTTATTGGAAACACGATTTTCAAGACTTTCAAAATGGCTACAAACAGCTTTTTTAAACTGTCGTATCTAGGAAAATTCCAACCGGATTCTAAAAACACGATAATAGAAATAAGCGCTGGAATTCGAACTGTAAGTATCGTAAATAATATAAAACGGTCTCCGTTTTAAGTCCCATAGAAAAATGAATAATAGTAAAGCTCTGTAGGCCAGTTGCTGGGTTTGCATGTATTACATACGCCGACCGACGTCACTTTTAACGCTCCATTGGTTTTGTGCCTCACATACACCAACGCAGCCTACCTGGATAAGAGCCTTAGCGGATGCAAAATTTGTTTGGAGGCTGCAGTACACAAACTTGAAGTAACACGAAGAAGCGTTTATTAATAATTAACTTATTATTGTGGGCATCGTCACTGCGAATGCCATAATCGTTATCGTCATCACTATGTTGAATAGTTACTTGTTATTTGGTAATAAACCTATTCTCGAATTTGCACTGGGAATTTCAGACGTGTTTGCGTCGTACTTGCGGATAGGAAAGCGACGTTTCCGATCGGCATTTGTTTTCACAACGGGCCTTCTCTTTACTGCTTCTCTTCCTCACGTCGTCCAGGTCAGTCGAAGTCCCCGGCCACTCCTCCCGCTTCTTCCCTCAACCTCATCCCGTTCCCGTTTGTCACATCTCGCACGTAACTCGGTTGTCTTGGCCGCCTCGCTTGTCGCCATCTTGTGGTGCGACCCTCCTCCCCCTTCCACAAAGGAGCAGCACACCCGTCCCACGAGTTGTCGGGACGTCCTTTCGCATCCGGTCTCAGGGTTCACCAACCGATTATCTCTGCTTGCCGAACGTTTTTGACACCTCGTGCGGCAAGAGCAGCTGAAGTCACAGTTCTTCTCCTCGGCTCTACGTCGGAAATCATTAGCGTTCAGCTGGTTGGATTGCGTTCATCCGCGACTGATCGGCACCTATCACATTCGTTCTGCGCCTTCGTCGACTGCCCGCGGTTATTCTGAGCAGCTAAGACCTGTATGTGCGGCCACTACGGTCGAATCTTGCTCGTTCAACAGTCGCATCGTCGCCTCTAAGCTCAGGGACGCTCATTTGGCATATAGTCTTCCCAACTGCCGTGCCTCAAACTTTATAGGGCTAACTGACGCCCGCGACTTCGTTCGCGTGTTTTCTTGACCACACAGCCTCTTTGAACCCTAGCAAAAGTTCAGTCTAGTTCTACAAATTTTTCTTAAGTAATTCATAAAATCACATATAAACCTATTGTCAATATATATTTGAAAACACAATATTTTGCCAAAAACAAATTTAAAAAATAAAAACATAAAAATTTACGAAAGTTTTTGATAAATACTTTTCGGCACTTCGAATTTCATTTAAGTAATAATATTAATACTGACTCAAATATTTAAAGTCATAAATTACGGTAATTCTTTTTAATTTTCTAAAAACATTTTTGAACTGGAATTTTTTGGAAACTCAAAATGGTGCAAAATTAAATTTATGGCAATTAATGTATTTTCTGAAGCATTTTGGAAAAGAATACTTTTCTACTAAATTTTTGGGTGCTACCTTCTGCCTCCATGCCCATGTTGCCCCCCACCCCCCACATGTATAGATTTCCCGTCAGAATCTTCCGTGAGAGCAACACACAGGCACTTAAATGTCATCGCAACCGAATGAATGGTATAGGAACGCATACGTTGGATATATGTATATATGTATGTATATACAGTACATGTATGTTTGTTTGTATGTATGTATGTATGTATGTATGTATGTATGTATGTATGTATGTATGTATGTATGTATACATATATATGAATAAAAGTTTGATGCTTGCCTAAAAACATTACTCGGACCCGTATAAGAGACTGATTTCCCAACGGAAGAATCACATGATTCAATCATGTTCGTGAATGTCCTATACAACGTTCAGCATATTGTTAAATGTGATAGTTCTGTAAGCAGCAAGCTACAATGTTGGGATATAGGACGTATTATGAAAATGTTAAATTGAAAACATGTCTGTCTTCGATATTATAACTGCGTGGTAGTTCCCCTTTAAAGTTAATGATTGCAGACTGACAGCGGTAACTACTCCAGTGCATAATAACCCTGTGAATCTTACTTTCTGTTTGGCAAATAAGTTGTGCATACAAACCATACAAGAAGACAAGTTAGTATAGTGTAATATTGTTATAAAACTCTTCTATGATGAAAACTATTTGCTCCATATTAACTAAGACGAAAAATGTCTTTTTTTAAAATCTTTATTACAAAAAAGTCAACTGTAGGCCTACATATGTACTGCTAAATTAACAAGATTATAATTTTTAGTCCCATACGTGCGTAATATGACGTTACCTGTGTGACACTATGTAAAGAATATCAATGTATAAATCAATTCGTAATCATTTATTTGGTACGATATTCGTGCCGCCTTTTATCTGCAAACGCTTATTTCCCTATTTTTTTGTTAAAAACAGAACTACAGTCTTATTATTTGTGTTTTGTATTCGTATACACACCTGCTGAAGCCGCGTTTGAAGTTTCCGTTAAATAAAGAAAACATACTTTATACAAATTGCGGCTTAGGTGAATTTCCTTTAAGCGATAAGAATTTAAAAAAAAAAATCACTTATTCATGAAAATTTAAACGTCTGTTTTAGAACTAATGAATTTACTGCTGGCATAAAGTTTAGCATCGGCGTGTTCGACTGTTTTTCTTATTTGTCCTACTGGTCCCCAACTTGATGACGTTAGAAGTAATCTGCAACTGCCTATGTTTAGCCAATGTCTGATTTGTTGTTGCGGAGATTCGACAGTATCGACAGTCTCTTGGGAAAAATTGTAGCAACCTTTCTTCAGAAACCCTTTTTTTTTTCTCCGCGATATTACATCATAACATCTGAATCTCTTCATCCGTAAAATACGAACGTTATTTTTAAAACTGCTAGGAAAGGTGCTGAAAACAGCTAGGAAAGGTGCTATGTGCACTGAGACAAAAAATTGGTTTATTCAACCAAATATTTGTTTGTATATGTGCAACTAAAGTTGTAGTATTGTTTTAAACAAATATTTAGTTGACAGCCATTTTTTGTTAAATCAACAAAGCAGTCTTGTTATTCCATAATCTTATTTAGTTTAAATAACTAACCCAAACATTGCAACAATAATTCAACATTGTTGATTTAACAAAATCTGGCGTTCAACTTAATATTTGTTTGAATCAACACTACATCGTAGGTTGCACATATACAAACAAATGTTTGGTTAACTCAACAAATCCTTTTTCTCTGTGTGAGGATAAAACATTCTAGATTTGTCTGCTTCAGTATCTAACGGTCAGACATATTACTTTTGTAGATGTAGAACTATAACGTATCCGAGGTATTCTAGAGTACAAGCACGATATATCACTTCAAGAGCTGTGGTGTTCTCCATACATTAGAATGCACAGAACTATGTTATCCTTCGCGGTCAAGCAACTACTGTAAATTATTGTCTTTCAATATTTATCTGACAGACAAACAACTTCTTTAGTAATCATAGTTCTTAGAAACATATAAAACTGTTATGAAATGTGCACTTCAAAGCAGATATTACACATTCGACCACTTTCCTTTTAGGTCCATCCGTCTGTCGATACACAACATTGCCCTTACCCTGTTTCTTCTATTGCTTTACCCGGCTTACCAACACGTTATTCACAACAGTCTTTACAATATTCAATACCTACCACATGCTTCAAATATGTTGTAATGTGCGAGGGAATACTTTTTTTTAAAACTAAACTGTCACGTGATCATTTTACCAATATACGAAAAGATAACACACTTTGGACAAGAACGGAAACACATTGTTTCTAAGCCCTCCAACTGCACTTTCAAGACTGTCGTATTTACATAATGTAGGCTACTAACCGGATGAATGTGAAACTCAGAAGCGTTTACTGAAATTCGCAACAGATTTTGCACCAATAAAATAATACTGTCGCCGCTTTGAAGTCCCATAGTAAGAATGGATCAGCTGGAATGTTGCACGCTAGTTCAGTGTTTGTTTCGTTGTGACGATGTGGCATTTGATGAGCGCTTCAAGGTTGCCCTTATAGCCTGTTCATTGTTCAATGAGCACTTTCGAAATCTTGGTTTGTTGGTTGTTTTTTTTTTTTTTTTCGGTCATTCTGTATTGCTCCGCCACTTGTTCACGTGTATAATAGTATTATATGGCTGTTCGCGATAAGGTAAGTACATTTCTGTGTCACTAAACATAAATTATTACCAGGAAATCAACTTCATTCAGAATCGTTGAAACGTACACGTTGTAGTTACTGCTCTCACTATATGTCCAAACTAACAATTGGTGTCATTATAGGTATTCTATATGCTGAAAGAAACTATGGGGTCTCATAAGGTGATAATTTTACCGTAAACAACCCATTACAAACGCAGTGTGTAGATCTGAGGCTCCAATGCCATTTATTAATACGTTTTTATTAATTTGCTTTCTGTTTTTTGTCTGTTCGGTAACAATGAGATTTTCGGAATTAACGAACAATATATTTGTATAGGGTATTATTAACTCGCTCTCTTGTACGTCTATCTGTTCGGTACAAATTTTGCAATCGATTTTAAACTAACTTCCTGATGAGCTAGAGACTTGAAACTTTAAACCTATCTCAGAAAAGGACGGCAACATAACATAAGGGAAACAAAATTGTGAAAAAATTATTATTTAAAAAACATATAAAATAATTTTTATATACTACGATTTTAAAACACATGATTACAAAATTCCAGATAAGCAAGACTTGAAAGCAGAAAATAAAATTACCTAAAAATATTTAATATACCACGTTTTTAAAATAGGCCGAAGATTGCAAAATAATTTATCTTATGAAAATACCTCTAAGATTAAAACGAAATGCGTAGGGGACACACAACGGCTAAGAGTAAGGAGTGTAAGAGAGTAGCTGCCTTTGAGAAAACTCACACATGTTATGTAGTTTGCAGTGAAATAAAATTGTTAGTGACTTAGGTGAACTATTCATGCATCAATTACCACCTATTGCTTGCGTCCCCCTCCAAAACCCATATTTTTCTTTTTAATCTTACAACTATTTTAATATAATTTTTTGTACATTTTTTATTTTAAGTCACTTTTAAAACCGTGGAATATTATCATGTTTTAATTTAATACTATTATTTTTGGGAACTCAATTTTGAAAATAGATTCATATATTTACTAGGAACAACAGTCTACGCGTGAAATCTATGGTTCATCTAAACGTAAAGTAGAGTAGGCAATTTTGTAATATACTTTTTGACACCTATGAAAGCAATAGTTTTGCTCGTGATTAGTGTTTCTAGTGAACCTTTTGTGAAGCCAAACTTTTGTACATTTAATTCTGCAGCAAAATATTAGGCGTTAGCTCATAAATTTCACAGAAATGTTTTTTCTAAGATTGTACTTTTTTTTAATGGTAAACTGACGTTTAAAAACCCAGTATATTTTATTGAAAGCTTTCAGTGTTAATAAACGATGAACGTGGTGTTACGTTTGTACTGGAGATTTTGTATTTTCGACGGACCGGTATGATTTTGAGCAACCTTTCGTGTGGTAAAACTACGCAATAAGTTTTGTATATTGACAGATTTTTGGATACGATTAAGATAAACCGATGGGAGCACAAACTTTTGAAATTAATCCACATTCCACTAGACACAAAATATTTAATGTAGCCTAATATTTGTTTTAACTCCACGTGCCTACTAAATACACTATTCTCTTACATTAGAAATATGCGATCAAATAATTATGTCCTATTTAAACGTCGTGATTGCAAAAGGTCAGTCCAGTTTATTCAAGCCAGTTTCCCTATTAGGTTCTGGATTTTCTGAAGCTTATCTTTTTAGACACGTACATGAATTGCCTTTTTCTCTGGCAGCTGTACAGATAGTGACGTGATCTCGTTTAGCAAGTGTTCTTTTGAAACCAGTCTTGCAACTCTGTTCTGCCACAATCACCAGCAACTATACTGAAAATATTCCTTCTCTATAACCCCTACATGCGTATGACCAAAATTAAGTAATATTATTAAATAAAATCATTAAATTAAATTGGTTAATGAAAATTTATAATCGCACTGACTGAAAATCAGCGTAGTTTTTTTAAAATAGTTATTCAAATTTAGGAAATAAAGAGAAAAATCTTACGTTTGATGAAATGTAATGTAATTCTTTACGGGCGTTCATGTGGGAAAAATGCATAGTTTTATATTTGTACAGCATAGTTTTCGTTTTTCAGATGTTATTTGTGACTGCATTATACACTTGTAAAAATGTGTTAGCTCTCATAGTTTTTCCATAGCAACCTGTCAGAGTCAGAATTTGCAAGTTACAAGAACATAGGTTAACAAAAAGCAAGTGACTCACTCAAATGAAATAATTTACACTGAAATCAGAATTATAGGTAGTAAGCTAAAATATTTAAAAACCCACGAAGATTTTCCTATGTAATTTTTTAGAAAATAAAAAATTCCGATAACTTACTTACGGCAATTTTAAAAAAGGCAGAATCAATTTGTTGTATTTGTTAAAATATTTTAGTACATGGCATATAATATCTTATTTCAGTGTAAATTATTTCATTCGAGTGAGACACTTTTTCGTTATTCCTTTGTTCCCGTAACTTGCAAATTCTGAATTTGACATGCCGCTATGGGAAAACTATGTGAGAAAAAAAATTTTTCAAGTGGAAAATGTAGTCACAAGTAACGTCTATAAATCAAACATTATGTCGTGCAAATATAAAATTAAGAATTTTTGCCACCTGAACCCCTTAATGGCACTGCCTACCCCAGAGCAGTGATGGCTTCAAGGAAAGAGAATTACATGTTAAATTAACTAAGATGTTGCACAGTATTTGTCTATCACACACATGCCACCACTGCCTTTTCTGTTCATCTCGGCGAGCTCCACTTTGCTACAGGATCTTTGAAGTATTTTTAATATAATTTTTTCAGCAGTTGTATTCCTGTAGAAACATTTTCCTCGTCTCAGTGTAGAATATTTTTGTCTGAAGGAAAATTCTGTCTAGTCAAAAAATTTTTTTTATGAATTGTGCTACTTGACCGTGATAATTTTAATATTCTAAGAGCTATATAGCTATCTATATATTTTAAGGTATGACAACAGAGTGGAGGCAGTTAATTTCAATTAGTATTATGTTTTCAATAATAAATAAAGTGTAATTTACTTCTGTTTCTTTACACTTTTTTTTTAGTTTGTGGAAGGCTTTTTTTACTGCTGGTAAGCTGGCAACACTGATCATAGGCTGTTTGCAACAATTACCTAGTGTACGCGGCGCACTATAAAAATTGTGTAATTTTACAAGGAAAATCCTTGGAAATCTACTTACCAAATAAATTCCGTGTAAAACTACAAATGTTGTTCTTGTAAAAAAATGCAACGTAAATATTCGTAAAATTACAAGATGTGAACTTGTATTTGTACTTGCAACAATGGAAACTGATGTTTTAATATATTTTATTATAATCATGACTTTAAACGTATTAAGGGCTTGCTCCCGAGTTTTTTTCAGGCTGGCGCCAATAACTCAAATATTTTTTAACCAAAAGTTTTGAAAAAATTTGAGTCAATGTGCAATCACACGATGCACAATACTGTGGACGAGTTTTTTTTAAATAATGCACCATTCGCCAGCAAAAAAATAATTTCCTTCATTTTTGCTTATTTTCACGACGAAAAACGTGGTACTTTGGGTAATGAAATCTAAAAAACCGTTCAGTACAATTCTATAAAAAAATTTAGCTACAAATTATAACATATAAGTGTCAAAACTGTGCAGCGAAATTTCGATATGAGTATTAGGTAGCAATAAAAAAAATATTTTCGAAATCACTGCAAAATTCCGTATTAAGGTCTTAATTAAACAACTCATAGTAGACAAATAATGTTACTTTACATGCAGATATTTTAAGAAAGGAGCTTTGTGGACCCGCCATGATTCGAACCTGCATCCTTGCGATTAGATACCGCACAAGTGACCCATGGATCATTTTGACTTAAATGCTGTCTATTCCTTTTTTTTTATTTGTGTATATTCAGTGTACATTTCAGTGACGTAACTGTCTTAATTTTGAAGCACGCAATTAATACGAATATTCGCTTTATTCCCGAAAAATGCATTCCAGAGAATGTGACCTTGAAAGATTTTTGCAGGGAGATGTATGACAAACTGTATATTTTTTGTTGGATATACGCCGTAGCGAACAATGTTGTTGAATCGCAGAACAGAAAACTCACAGTAACATAAAGCACGAGATAATGAGCAACAAAAATACGAAAGAAACAAATCAAGGAAGCCAGAAATGTCCCAAGTCGACAAACAAATAATTCCGAAATAGGTCCCTATATCGTCTACGTGTAACAAAAAAAAAAAAAAAAAAAAAAAAAAAAAAAAAAAAAAAAAAAAAAAAAAAAAAAAAAAAAAAAAAAAAAAAAAAAAAAAAAAAAAAAAAAAAAAAAAAAAAAAAAAAAAAAAACTAACACATAAAGACTAAACAAAATACGTGACAATGGCGCAGTGATAGATGAAAGACAACGAGAACAACACACTAATGAACACTGCAACAGATAAGATCTCCATTATATATCCCTATATCGAAATTATTTGTTTGTTCGTCGACTACGACATTTCTGGGTTCCTTGATTTGTTTCTTTCGTATTTTTGCTGCTCACTATCTCGTGCTTAGTCCTTTTATGTTACTGTGAGTTTTCTGTTTTGTGAATCAACAACATTCGCTAGGGAATGTGATTTGTATACAACTATATAATTTCCGACAAACCTATGTATTTTAATTGATACATATATCTTCTGAGTTTTTTTTCTTCACAAAAAAAGTTTATGACTATACAAATAGTCTTTACAAGGAACATTTTTGTACATTTATAAATGTTTGCAAACCTTCAAAGTAATTCCTATTTACAGTGCGGTGTACACGTCGCGTCCCGCCACTAAAAAAAGTGCATCGCCGAACGAAGCGCGTGGTGTGTTGCAATAAAGCCAGGTGTGTGTTCTCGTCGGTCGTTGCACCCGGCCAAACTGCTAAGTAGGTTCGATCCGTCCTCAGTCCGCTTTGCTGAGCTGGTCGTGTGCTTGCTTACGTGTTATCTGAGTCCGTGGGCTGTCCAGACGGAAGTCACAGATCCTTCAATTCAACCTTCCGGGCGCCTTCGTACGTGTGTGCGTGTAGAAATCGCCAAGCAAAGCTATAATTTCCATAAGTTGATCATGGCGAAGTAATTCTTTAAGACAATTTGTAGAGGTGATGAATATATATGATGGTATATCGGGAAATATTTTTGTACCAACATACCCTTGGAAACATCGTTATTTCATGCTACATGTATGATTGGTAGGGACATTTCATATTCGCGTTATTTTCTGGCAGTAAACAGACTCCAAATTACTATAGGCTTGTTCGACGTCTCCAATAGGTGGACAGTGTCGTGACCTGCCATGTCCCATACAGCATACAATGTTTCAGTTATGTTTCAGAAATGTTTCTGAAACTTTACAATGTCTCATTCACATAACATTTTACTTCAATGTTTCAGAGATATTTCAGAAATATTACAATGTAACATTTCAATCCAAATGTTTCAGGTAGGTCTCCGAAACATTTATTTGAGACTTTTACCAACGAGCGATTATGTATTTCGCAGCACACATTGCAGAAACATTTCAGAAATATTGTAAAGTGACATTTAAATCAAAATGTTTCAGATAGGTCTCAGAGACATTTATTTGAGACTTTAGTCAACGAGCGATTATATGTTTCGCAGCGCACATTGCAGAAACATTTCAGAAATATTGTAAAGTAACATTTAAATCAAAATGTTTCAGATAGGTCTCAGAGACATTTATTTGAGACTTTAGCCAACGAGCGATTATATGTTTCGCAGCGCACATTGCAGAAACATTTCAGAAATATTGCAAAGTAGCATTTCAATAAGCACATTTCAAACAGGTCTCCGAAACATCAAGTTAAGATGTTTGCCGAAATGGTCGCTGGTTAATTACTAGTAAAATATTATAAATTATAATTGTTAAAAATGCCTTCTTGTGGATATTGGTAGCTGTTATATTGCTCGTTTTTCAAGGCACTGTGTGCTAGAAATGTTTTTTGAAACTTATCTTATATTGTGCACTGATAAATATTAGTAATCACTACCCATACAGCACACAATGTTTCAGTTATGTTTCAGAAACGTTTCAAAGACTTTACAATGTCTCGTTTAGATAACATTTCATTTGAATATTTCACTTATATTTCTGAAACATTCCAACGTATTTCATGTTTCAGATAGGTCTCAGTAATGTTCCGCTGAATCTTCCAACAAAACGACATGGCTTATATTTCACAGTACATATTCCAGCAACATTCCAGAAATATTGCGATGTAATATTTCAATAAGAATGTTTCAAATAGGTCTCCGAAACGTTTAGTCGAGACATTCGCCGCCATTATCGCTGAGTAGCCAAGTTGCTTGTTAAATAGGAGGCTTTTTTAGTATCTATTTGTTCCAAACAAATATGTATATTGTTAGTATTTAACACTCCTTATCGTCCTGCTATTTCAACATAAAAAACCTGTTTAGTTAAACACAATTTAGTTGTTAATATTGACAGTTCAAACTGTTAATTCATGTATAACAAAGAGTCTATGAATATTCATACTGAACACTTAAAAATATCTACTAATACCGTATCTCTAGTCAGAGTATGAAATATTATTGAAATTGTCGCTTATTGATCTTAGCAATACTATTTATAACGCTAATGAGTTTCCCTATCAAACTAAGTCAACACATCATAAGTCGTAGTAGACGAGTGGTCAGCATCAGAACATCCAAGATGAAGGGTCATAGGATCGAATCCCAGTTAAGTCAAGATGAATACTTACGTTATTATAGAAGTGTCGAAGCACTACTGTCGAGTGTATACATAACAGATAAAAATATGTTTTTCATAATACAAAAAACATTTTAATGTTTTTTTTTTTTTTTGCTGCAAAGTGAATTTGCATTACATTGCAATATTTCTGAGATGTTTCACTGCAACATTTCTGAGACATTATACTGCACTATTTCTGAAACATTACTCTGTAATGTGTCTGAGAGAGGACATAGCTACATTGCTGAGATGTTGCTAAAACATTTCTGAAATGTTTTATGTTACTGAGATGTTACAGATGTTTCAGTGAAATATTTCTGAAATGTAACTGAAACAACTGTGTGCTGTATGGGGTGTAAAGCCACGAGTTTGTCGCGAAAATATTGTTGCATAATTTTGTCTCTGTGCTCTACACGTACATCTGTAGCTGTGCTTCATGGTTATTGGCAGCGTGTGCTTGTTTAGACGTGTCTCTCATTTGTCTGCAACAATCACAATAAGGTTATTGTTAGAGCCAGTGATTTTTGGTGAAAAGAATTCTGCAACAATTTGTTTCAATGCCTTATGTGAACACCTGTTCCTCTGCTTTGTGTTTGTGGTCTGTGATTGGAAGTTTTTAACTTTCGGCGTATCGGGGTCCTACCCGCAAATCACGGACGTGTAGTTTCGCGATAACATTGTTCTGGTTGGTACAGTCAAATGAGCCACGCCTCTGCCCTATTATATTCTGCCAATAACCACGAAGCAGAGTTGTAGGTGTGCACGTAAGGCATTGAAACAAGTTGTTGCAGAATTATTTTCAACAAAAATCACTGGCTCTAGTTATTGGTAGAGACATGCAACATTCGCGTTATTTTTTGACAGCTGACTAGACTCCAAGTGACTATAGGTTCGTTCGACGTCTCCCGCTGGCCGATATTGTCGTGACTTGCGCGGAGAACGCTTACACGGTAGAGAGGTCAATCTCTGTTAAGACGTAACACACGTATATGACAACACACAAAAAGTTCGTGGCCAACTGAATCGCTGATTATGCTCTGTTATGTATAGGAAAGTGAAGTTTAGTCTGCTACCAAATGATAACGCGAATTTTGCATGTATCTAGTTATTGTAGCACTTTACGTCTGTTATTTGCCAATAGTACATAGCGATAATTAAGAGTTACGACATCCAATGACTAGAGATGATGGTATATCGCAAAAAAGTTTTGTGCCAACATACCTTTGAAAACGCTGTAGTTTCTTGCAACATATATATAATTCGTAGAGATGATGGTGTATCGCGAAAATGTTTTGTGCCAAGATAGCCTTGAAAACACTGACACAACGTAGCTGTCTGCAGACATCAAATATTACAATATCGGGATTCTTATTGGCTCAGTCAAATAGGGCAACAGCTCCACGTACAAGCTAAAGCCAGTAATCTTCTGGTAAGCTGGACGTGTATTGAAATCCATCAAACAGTCAACTTTTCCCG
>PNEQ01098902.1:0-28835 GCA_003012365.1 Medauroidea extradentata | reverse complement strand
ACTAGAGACAGGCAAAAATCTCGCTTGTGCAGGGTTCAAGGCACCAGAAGTAAACTATACTCTCTCAGCTAACTGCTTACTATTTGAACACAGAGTCGTCATACCACCGGTACTGAGGCAAGCAATACTCAATGATTTACATTCGGCACATGTAGGAATTGTTAAAATGAAAGGGATGGCCAGGTCCTTTGTTTACTGGCCAGGTATAGATAAAGATATAGAAAACACTGCAAAATCATGTGACGAATGTACTAAACATGCTAACGCCCCTCCAAAATTTCGGGACCACCACTGGGAGTATCCCAAGGGACTGTGGGAACGAATTCATATTGATTATGCTGGTCCTGTAGCTGGAAAAATGCTACTAATCATAGTAGACACATTCAGTAAATGGTTAGAAGTGAAGACCACTAGAGTGACGACCACTACTGCGACAATATCCATACTGGACGAGTTGTTTGCTACTTATGGAGCTCCAGTTACGATAGTATCAGACAATGGTACTCAATTCACTTCTGCAGACTTCACGAAATTTTTACAGAAAAGTGGAGTCAAATATCACAAGCGGATTGCTCCTTATCATCCTTCAACGAACGGACAAGCAGAAAGATACGTACAAACAGTTAAGAATGCACTACGTGCAATGAATACGACACCAGATTCGTTGCAACAGAACATTAACGAGTTCCTGCAGCAGTATAGAAAAGCTCCACATACAACTACGGAGCAGTCTCCTGCACAACTCTTCCTGGGACGAAATATTCGAACAAGACTCGATCTAGTCAAACCTGATGATTTACATACAAAAATCACAGAGAGACAACAAGCAGAATTCCGACCTACGTTCCGCACCTTCGAACTAGGTCAAAACGTGTACTTCCTCTCAGGTAGTGAACGCATGGATAAATGGATTCCAGGCACCATTATATCCCGCTTGGGAGACCTGCACTACCAGATAAAATTCTCAGGTAAGAGCTACAAACGACATACAGACCAGATCCGAGCTAGTATTAAAACGCAGAAGGAAAATGAAGAGGTTCCACAAGCTGAGGAAAACAGCAAGAGTAACAAATCCCTGAGACATATTCATTTCTACAAAAATAATACAGACGGCTGGCTGCAACCAATGGCGGCACCTACAGCACCAGAAAATAGTACAGTCCAGCCTTCACTCGCAAATCTAGAACAACGAAAAGACTATGTAGTAGAAAATACAGTAAGACGATCAGGACACTTTCGACAACCACCAAAACGGTTTTCTCCAAGTTAAGAGAGGCACACAAAACGTGCAATTCTCTGAAGGGGGAAGAAATGTTATATATCTTTGGAAAGCAAAGCTTTCCTCACTTGACAATCGATGTATATTTTTCTATGCAACAAATGAAAATGTTTGACAATTTTGTTTATTCTATGAAAACATTAAAATGCTGAATTCTAGATGCTATACTATTTATTTACTAAAATCTACAAATATAAAACTTATTAAAGGGAATTCCTTATAAGACGGCAATTTCCAGTTATAAAAAAGTTTAAGAGACTAAATATAAAAGGCTTATAACCAGGGAAATTTTACACAAGAGTTCATTATAACAGGGTTCTACTGTAATTGACCTATGTCAGGGTGGCCACTCATTGTAACAAAAAAAATTCCCTAATTTTTTCCCTGATAGAAAACCAAAAATTTCCCTGATTTTTGCCAGTACGAAAACAACATTTTGGCATATTATTCAACACATTTTCCAATAAATATAAATATTTTAAGTCCTTCTTGACACTACTGTCAATGAACTTGACAAAATAATCAGCAGAAATAACTACGAACTTAACAATGGAGTATAATCACACCTACATAACGGTAAATTTTTCAATAAAAATATTATAATGCTCTCAAAACTCCATTATATTCCTTCCTGTGACTTTTGCGGAAGCTCAAAATGAAGGAGACAAGAAAATTCCCTGAAATTTCTCAGATGAACCAAACATTCCCTGACATTTTCCTGATATTTCCAGGTGACCACGATTTCCCTGATAATTCCAGGTTTTCCAGGTGGATGGCCACCCTGTATGTGTACTTCATATACTTTGAAACTTTTTTTTTTGCTATTAGATGAGTCAGGATCACATAGCAATTTCAATTCTTTGTTCTCTTCTTGTCTATCGTTACTCTTTCATCTGTTCACTGCATTCCTTCCTCCTGTCTTCTAACCACTTCAGACCGGTTTTTTACTCTTTACCTTGCAATCCTCCTACATTCAATAATTTTTCCCTTAACATTCCTCTGGCAGTTGATACTTCTTTTATATAATTTTTTTATTCACCTAAGAGGAGTCTTCGCCGGTGTTGAATTTCCACCTTTGACGCGTGAGAACAGCATAGCGATATGAGCCAGTGTTCCACGCTTGACGAGAAGCGTATAGCCTCTATTCGCAGCGTACCAAAGTGACATGCAAGGTTTTCATTGCAGTCTTTTTCCTACACGAATTTAAGCAGTGACCGCAACATTTTATTTTTGAATAGTATGAAGTTAAGACCAACGCATGCCTACCGCTTTGCACTTTACGAATTCAGGTAATATTTTCGGAGTTACAGCAGTCTAAAAAATCTGTTTTTTTTTTTGTCATTTTGACACACCCAAAAATCATGTTTCTAACAAGTGTATTGAATTTTTGAAAACACAGAAGCATAGTTTCAAGTGTGTGGTTTTTTGGTAGATACACATAACATGAATAAGAAGTGGTTTTGTGTAAAAAAATTTGTGTGACATGCTGCAACGCCGTTCGTGCACCAGTCGAGGACTCCTCTTAATGGATACAAAAAGTTTTTATTTATAATCTCATTTAGGTGCCTACTGACTGCATAATTAATCTTAGTAAGCACTAACACAAAGTGACATGATTGGATCATTGTAATTTACGGTTGTCCGCACACTGCTTTTAGCCACTCTCCGGGCTGCAGACGCTATATTTCATAATGACGCCTCTAGATGACACGAGTTAGTTTCGCATGAGGAATTGTTTGCAGGAAAGTTTTCCCTTGTGAAATTAACATGGTTTCTTAAAACACACTCAAAAGTATTAGAAATTAATGTTTATGAATATCATTGTCAATTGAAGTTAATGGTATTCTACACCTTATGACAGCCAGCTCCTGTATTTAGAATTACAGTTGACTAGAAAAGCCACAATTTTTTCTGTTTCACGCATTAAGAAAAATACTATTACTGCTGTAAGAATGTTGTCATGCATAGCAGTATAAATGAATGGCACTTGAATTCTTGAATATAGGCTAATACATAGCTGCCAACTTGTACGATTTTCCCGTACAATGTATGATTTTGTGCGCTATTGTACGGTTGTACGATTCATGTGAATTATTGTACTATTTTTAAGCTTTCCTATTTTTTTCCCCATTTGGTTATTTCATACTAAGAAATCTGGTACTGAAATCCCATAATTTCGGTACCGAACATGTGGTATATAGATCTGACATACAGTGTCATATACATACAATAAAGAAAACTGTACAGGTCACACGAACTAGGAAAGATCCTGGAGACGCACAAAGGAGAAATTTCCTCCTCTTCCTACCCCTAACCTGCGAGGTTGTGCGCATCTGCTGATTGGTTGTAGCTGATAAGGCCACACTCAGGGCTCCTTCATTTCGCCTTTTACTAGTTGGGAGTGGAAATGTGAGGTGGGTAGCTGCGCAGTAGATACAATTTTATGTCCGCTGCGTCGCTCTCTGAAAACCTTTCCTAGGCTGCGGGACCTGTTAATACCGTAGTTTCGGGAACTAGCGTGCTTCATTTATACCCACTGTACTATATTCTTCACTACAAAGTACCCTATTATTCATGCATCGTACAAACGTAACCCAAACTTTGCCGAACACACCCGATCAATTTTATTTGTCTTCCCGGCTAAATGGCCGTATTGACTCGTGCAAACAGTCACAAGACTCTTTCAATTTGAAAAGGCTTTCCAGTTTACCATTTCCGTGTAGTAATTGCTTAAAAACACGCCTAAAATCTTATAATCTGAAAGAAACTATCGTTTAATTCTTATTTTTCCAGCAAATATAGAAGTGTACATCGCAAATGCGTAGTGTTTGTAAACATGGCTTTTGCCAAGCTTAAATGTTTAATTTTGTTATTGTGATGGCGTATTTTAGTGCTGGTACTTGTATCAAAATCACATATTAATAGTCGTAAAATGTAGTAATATGACAACTTCTATGTTTGGGAAATACATGCATCATTGCAGTTTTTACAATTACATTTTTATACAGTCGCCAAACCATGTGGATGTTAAAAACTATTCAAAAATTAAAAGTATGTGGTATTAATATTGTATAAAAGATTGAAAACTCTCACATCTGCACGTTTAACAATGTACAATTTAATTCTCAAATCCACAGTAATTGCAGTGTCCGAGAGTTATGGTTAGATGAGCCCAGTGTAATTAATTTGCTTAATTTGCACTCTGTAAGAATTTTTCGTGCATTTATGGAATTGTGAAAGAGAATTTAAAAGCTGTGTTACCAGAAATCGTAAAGTAAGGGCCTTAATATTGGTGTATTAAAATTGATAAAGATTGTAAACTTGCAGAAACCAAAACTACCTATACTAGGATTGTTCAGATTTGTATTAATATTAAAATTATGAGCAGTATTTATGATGGTACAACAAAGCAAGCCTACTGTAAAATACGTACAAAAGACAGAAGCACAAGTACTCACGTTCTAGTATTTGACAGATACACACACAAATAGGACGACACATAATCGTGGAAGCGCGTATCGCAATTATGTGTCGTCCTATTTGTGTACGTATCTGTCAAGTACTAGAACGTGAGTACCTGTGCTTCTGTCTTTTGTACATACTGATAGCCTAGTGGCCTCTTCCTTTGTTTTACACTACTGTAAAATACGTTCAGCTATTTCCCTGTTAAGATTGTTTTCTTTATAATAGCCCCAGGGAGGCTATGTAAATTTAGCCATGAACACAAAGTATGAATAGTCGTCAACATGTTAGCTAATTGTAATAATTATTCACCATGTCTTAAATTTATTTTGCATACAACATATTGACATGTTAACAGTGTAGTATTTTATTTAAAAAATAGCCAAAGTGTTTTCTTTCGATGGAATTTACATATACACAACACGTGAAATGTGCTACTCGATCACGCACAATTTTACTCATTTTAAAAATTGTACTATTAGGAATCCTTGAGTTTGGCAGCTATGCTAATGTGGATCATTGTGTCGGGTGTTTCTTAGTGACAGTTTTCTGTTTCAAATTTGAATAAAATGTGCAAAGAATTATGAGATTCATACAGGCAATAGTGAACGTCATATAAATTAAGAAATTATTTAATGAATAACTACTGTAGATAACATTTTTTTGACCAGTGTAATGTAAATGCAAACACTGACCAAGCATTTGTAAACGAAGGAAAGAGTCAATATTTATGTTAACATGAAGCAGAAAGATGCAAACTGGCTGAAAATTAAGTAGGGCTTTTTGAATGCTCACTTTATCCCTAACCATCAATACACTAAAGAAAAAATAATCATATAGTAGGCGTTCTTTTAAGTTCTGTGAGCTTTTTTTCTGCTCCCTAAATGAATAAATAAACAATACAAAAATGTGATTGCACAACTTCAATAAATAAAAATGAGACACAACTAACTATAATTTTCGATAATAAATAATAGAGGAGGTAGTACAATATGTACAAATAGCAATATACAATTATTAACATACTAATGAAATAACATTTTGATGCTTACTGAACACATACATATGTCATATCAAAGTTTTCAAGTGATGCATCTACGTAATTTAAAGCAATTAAAAAAAAGAGATTCAATAATGTAAATTGTTAACAAGTTCCATAAAATATGTATATATGTATTTTCACAAAACATCTTAATGTATACATCTATCAAAATAGTTGATATGAAACTGTTCCTAATAACGGTATTATAAAAGCTATATAAATGTTTCACATTTATTAAAGAAAGTAAACTTCTATACGAATATAAATAATAGGCACAAATAACAATCACACTACTTTATCGTTGAGTATAGTGATCCTGAGGTTATAGTCTGGCCAGAAGAAAGTTTTGGGGAGGACAACGGGTGACACCTGCACACCTAAATCCTCGAAACAGCCAAACTGCTCGAAGCTGCATGCCATCTCGTCAGCAAGGACGTCCGGGATAAGAACCTGCAACCAGTTGCCACGTGCCACGTACGGGTGCTCTGGGCACACCAGCGCGCCAGTCACGCTTGACGCGACTAGGGTGATCGCGGTGTCGCCCAGCACCGACTGGAAGGTGAAGTGACGACCGTGCTTGATGCGACCCTTGATTGCCAATGGGAGCAAGCTACCAGACTCCAAGTTGAACGTCAGATGAAGGCTTTCTAACTTTTTGGTAACCAAGAGTTCTGTGGATTCCAAAGTTTCCGGGTTGCTGCAGAGGCTGTCCTCCAGAGGTTCCTTCTTGAAGCCGTCGTCACTTTCGTTCAAGTCTTGTGTCTTCCCGATCGGCGGCAAGATCGGTTTCGTATTCAACAAACCCTTTCTAAGTGCTGTCTTGATCTGCTGGCTATCTTGTTTTGACATCTCTGGCAGATCCAAGCCTTCAGGGCAGGTTGCTGGGCCCTCCCGTAGCAACCCTTCATCGTCCAAAGGTCGTCTGAACTCTGGCTCTGTGGCCACATTGGCCCAGGAACATCGCCCACTCACTCCACTGAGATTCGAACCCTCCGTCTCTATGCCTCGAACCACCTCTTCCTGAGCTGTCAGATCGATCTCGAGCATGCTCTCGCCCCGCCGCATGTCTGTGATGAGCCAGGCACCCCCTGCTTCAGGCAGCCTTCTTAAGATCTCTAGGACTCCGGCACCGTTCCAGTGCTGAGCAGCTTTCAGTTCCTCCGTACACACACCCACAATTTGCACGAAGTTGACAGTCCCCAAAGGAGTACGGGTTGAACCCAACTGCGGGTCTTCTGCCATGAGCATTTGCTGGATTCTAGACTCGCTGTTGTCGAGTGCACAGTGCCAAGAGACGTGGTCACCCGCGCACAGGACATTGCCAGACTGGAACGTGTACTTGGCAAGTGCCTGCATGACCGTAGCTGGCCAGGTGGGGGCAGTAGTCTCCCCGGGCTCGCGTTTCAGCCGGAAGGTCAGCTCGAAGCCAAAGCCACTGGGCATGTCGGGTCCTGAAATGTCGTGAACGCGGCCATCCCCATGCAGGTCCGTCAGGCCGTAGCTGACATAATGCCAGTGCGGGGGGATGCCCTGTGTCGGAATGCCTGGGTTCGCATACATGCTGATGTAGTCAAGGGGGTCTGGCCCCCCTAGCCAGTACTTCACCAGGGCAGTCACCTGCAGTGGGTTGTCCTGGTCAGGGTAGATCCTCCTGCACAGCGAGTACAGGGCCTCCAATCCAAGCGGAGGTTGTGGGAACCCGCCAGTGGCCAAGTCACCAACTGCCAAGTCGCAAACATTGGCGGCTGCCATGTTTTGCTTTACTTATCTGTAAAAAGTTACAATGACAATTGATGCCAATACATTGCTGTGGAAGAGCACTGAAAATGTAAATAGGTTGACCCAGATTTCTGCACGTGGGACTCAAAGCTGGGCGATGTTGTTGGTAGGTGGGTTGACTCAGGAACTCTCGTTTCCCCTGCCTCTTCATTGCGGTGCTGCTCCACACTTATATCGTGTCACCACTCACCCGCGCTAAAGACCTAGATGTTAAGCATTGATCATCTCTTCTCTTCATCAAGCTCTTGGTCTAAATGGACGGGACATCATAAAACTTAACTTTTGGCAGCAAATTTTTTGCCCGATATAGCGCTAATTCTCCTATTTCAAATTAAAATATTATGCGACATCAATACAGAACTCTAAAATAATTTCAAGGCAATCATGCTTTACGTACAAGCTAACTAATCTATAAAAGCAGATGTACATAATAATAATAATAATAATAATAATAATAATAATAACACCACCAATAATACCAATAATAATAATTTTCTCAAGAGTAGTCAGCATAATTGGACTGAGTTATACACAGAACTAACGTACAGTTTGATAAAACTGAGATAATCATCACCACATTTTACTGTGTGTATCCATACCTTGCATAAACCATTTTTTTCTGGGCTCATTTTTACTTAAAATATTGTAATTTAATACTTATACTTTTTCTAAGAGATTGATTGAATCTTCTACTCAGTATGATTATTTCAAAATATATTATTTTGTGGTTTTGTTCCTATTTGCATAACTAGCAATTGTGATCCCAGTTTTAGAACATTTAGCTGTTGTTACAGCGACGAGGTAAACATTTTGGGTGGTAGACAACTGCATCAACTGGCACACTTACTCTGTGGCAAAACAAGTTTATGCTGAACATTATAAAATTAAATAAAACTACATAAATATCCTCACTAATATATTTTGCTACCATTTCTTATAAAACTTTTTAATGTACTGCATACTGACAAAGAAGAAACATAGCTACCACTACCAGCCAATTATATTCCTTACAATTCACATGCAACTACTCCATAAACCTTAAATGTTTGATACTATGCTATTGAAAACAGACACAAATATTGCACACGTACATACCAATTAATTGGTACAATAGAACCCTGTTATAACATTCCCGCATATAACGTTTCCCTGCATATAACAACACTTTTCTTTGGTCCCATTTTTCCTTAAACCAAAATGCTTTAATTTCCTGCTTATAACATCACTTTCTTCTCAGACAATAACAACAACTCAGGAAATTTTTTTTAACAGTTTTGTTTTAGATACAATAACTAAGATGTTGACTAAAAACCAGTGGAAAAAAAAACAGGTTTGTCTCTCATATATGTACATTACAGTGATAGTGATGGTTAGGGTTCTGAAGTTTAAAAAAAAAAAAAGTTTTTTTTCTTTTATGTGAAAGTTGGGAAAATTGGATTTTTTCCATCAAGGTGAAAAATTACGGGGAAAAAATGTAATAAAAATAATCTTACAATTTCTGAATCACAAATCTGGATGTTAAATGTATTTACATTCGAACCTATCTGCCGATACACATAGTACCCTACCAGTACCACAAAAATGAAATAATCAGTAAATTTAACACTTAGTTTCAGAAAGAACAACAATAAAGTTGGTACAGTAAAATAAACAATATGCACATGAATTAGCCAGAAATAGTTGTCAACATATACTCATACACAACTTACAATCTCTGCCAGGAAAACAGTTTCAATTACAACAAAAAAGACTTTGTAGTTCAAATCCACAAGTAACACACTAAGATAATTAATTATCTTGCTGCTTGTATCAACTGGCTAAGTGGTATACTTTGCTGTTGTTTTACATTTATTAACTTTATGATTTGCCATTTTTTTTTCAAACACATTATAGAGTTAAATTTACACTGATTGCTGTTTGCCAGGTGTTGAGTTATGAATTACGATGGCGTGTGTGTGTTCCTGATTACTAGTAAACAAGTTACTAAATTACAGAAATGTGATGCTTCTTTCTTATCTTAAAACTGTAAAGTTCTCATGATTGCCTTCTTTCCACATTTCTACACCTTGCTAGTAAGTAAGTAAATGCTCAGAATGAATCAGATAGGCTAGTTCTCCGCTTTTCTCCTTAATTTAACTATCTCATATAAATTGATCCTATACACCACAGGTTTAGTATAACTTCACAATGATTTTAAAGAAATTTTTCCAATTTTTCCAGAAAAAAAAAAGTGATATCTTCCTGTTTTTTTTTCTTTCATAAATTTTTCTGGAAATTTTAGAACCCTAGGATGGTGAACACGAACCTACAGAACAGTGGGAAAAGTCTCGATTTTACACAAAATGTATGTACATTTATGTTTCTGATGGCACATTAACTGCAGCCTCATTTTATCTATTACATATAAGCCTATTTACTGTAGGCCTACATAAACAATGAAATTTCAAGTTACTTGTGGGAAATATCAATTTATTGGTGTAAAAATATTGATTCCTGCTTATAACATTTTCATGCATATAAGAATTTATTTGAAAGGTCCCTTGAAAAATGTTACAACGGGGTTCTACTGTATACTGGTGTAACTTTACAAAGTCTGGAAACATGTACGTATGTCATTAGTTTTACGGATTCCATAATTCCAAGTTGAACAGTTGCTCATAAAATCTTTTCAGTATGCACTTTCTTAAAATAATTTGCTTAGCATTGTCCGGGTGTCTATAAATAATAATAATAATAATAATAATAATAATAATAATAAAAAGGAACAGCACTGAGCATAAACATTACAATTGTCATAAATACACACAAGACCAACACCAACACATGTATGGAGTCCTGGTAACATGAACTCATTCCAACGTAAGTACCGGTATGTAGTAAAAAAATTCTTAAATAGGCCTACCTAAAATCACTCCTCTAATGTAGTAGCGAGCACAAAAATTACTCAAGTTATGAATCCTGTCAAGTGATACCTATACTTTTTAGCTATCTGTCACTACATTATTATAGAGATACACAGGAAAAATTAATTAAATTTGGTTTCATATACGTTAAGTGTTGTGTATTATTGTTTCAAAAAATATACCCATTTAGAGAAGTTGTATCTATACAGTGGAACTTGACCTGATTTTGGACAGGACCTGCCTGATTTTGGACAGGACCTGCCTGATTTTGGACAGGACCTGCCTGATTTTGGACAGGACCTGCCTGATTTTGGACAGCACCCTGGTTTACAGAAAAACATGATGGTTCAAAGGCCAACAGAATGAAGCTGCCAGGATATCTTTCTGAAAAGAGAAGTGTCCAAATCTGGCTAACATATGCAGTGTATACAGACTGCTGTATATCCAGACACTGTATTTCTATTACCAGGACTATTAATGTACTTGTCTAATTGAATAAAACTGTGTCAATGTTAAACGTAGTTGAACGAAAACCATTTAGAGCAAAGAATTTTTTCTGAACAAGGAGCAGGTGCGTAACATGGGTGGGGAGGGGCTAATATCTGGATATATCCCCTGTCCTGACTGCCCCGAAATTCTAAGGAAACTACCACATTTTCCACTACTGATGTTCTAAAATATAACTGCAAAAATACCAAGCAAACAAAAATCAGTGATAATTCACTGAATGTATGTAAAGCTATGTATAAAGTACACTGCAACTAGGGTTGCCACAGCAGTGTAACCCAAAAAGAGGACATATACTTGTTCAAAGCATTAAAAAAGAGGACACTTAAAAAACATTTGAAGTAGGTACAACATAAACATTTTTTAATGAAAATGTATAAATCAGTTACTTTATTATCTTGTAGTTTAGTAGAGTAAATTTTAAAAAAGCAAACATAATTTCTAGAAATAAACTACAAGTATATTAGCACTACAAAATAAAACAGAGTGAAATAAAATTCAATATAGGCTGACAATCGCACTTCCTGTAAACATACGTGTATAACAATCGAACAACGTTACAATTTCCCAAGCAAAGAAGTTGCACATAAGCGCTAGGCTTGTCGGCACCGTTCCTAAACATTTCGAGACACAGAGACCCTGTTATAAAAAGTACATCTTGGCTGTCTGTTCTTGAAAAAGAGGACATTTGTTCCATTTTTCTGAAATCCGGCCGGACAGTTTGCGAGGCACTGAAAAGAGGACATGTCCGGGTAAAAGAGGACGTCTGGTAACCCTAACTGCAACAAAAACATCCCCCATCTCTCCCTTGAAAAAAATAGCTGTGGGCAAGTCCCTGACGAGGAGTTTAAATTTATACGCAACTATGTTGGAGCTAGGGTTCTAAAATTTCACGAAAAAATGGTGTGGAAAAAAAAAAACAGGAAAAAATCAGGTTTTTTTGACAAATTTTCCAGAAAAATTGAAAGACACTGGAAAAATTTCTTTAAAATCATTGCAAAATCATACTAAACCTGAGGTGACTAAATAGCAACTTGTATAAGGTAATTAAAATAAGGAGAAAAGTGGTGAACTGGCTTATCTGATTCATTCTGAATGTTTACTTACTAGCAAGGTGTATCAATGTGGAAAGACGGCAAACATGACAACTTAACAGTTTTAAGATAAAGGGGAGCTACAGAAGCATTACATTACTGTAATTTTAGTAACTTATTTACTAGTAATCAGGAACACATGCACACACACACACACACACACACTCTATTGTTAAGTCATAACTGAACACTTGGCAAACAATATTCAGTGTCAAATTTCACATGTCACTTGTGTCTGAAAAAAAAAGTAGATAAATGTAAAACAAAGTACACCTCTTACGCAGATGATACAAAAAACAAGATAATTAATAATTATCTTAGGGTGTTACTTTTGAATTTTAGCTACAAAGGGTTTTTTGTTGTAATTGAAACTGTTTTCCTGGCAGAGATTGTAAGTTGTGTATTTTACTGTACCAACTTTATTGTTGTTCTTTCTGAAACTAAGTGTTAAATTTACTGATTATTTCATTTTCGTGGTACTGGTAGGGTACTGTGTGTATCGGCAGATAGGCCCGAATGTAAATACATTTAACATCCAGACTTATAATTAAGATATTGTAAAATTACTTTTATTGCATTTTTTTTTTTTTAATTTTCTGCAATTTTCCACCATGATGAAAAAATCCAATTTTTTTTTCCGAAGCTTCAGAACCCTAGTTAGGGCCAACATAGAACTTACTTTAGCCTGCTTCCCTGCAGCAGAAACTGTGGTACAGTATGGCTCACCATCACCTCGACTTCAAGCGACTTCCTTGAGTCATGATTGGCTCATTCATACGAGTATGTCCTGAATACACCTGCAACACAACACAGTCCTTACTGATAACCGTTAAGACAAACCACAAAAGTCGAGAGTTTGAGGCATTTCACACCGGTACACATATACACACCAGTTCACGCAAAATAGTTAAGGGTGATATCCTGCAGTTAATTTTGTCGATTGCAATTTCCAATTAATTTTGACAGCAAAGTGAGTGGTTTTCAAAGTCCTAGCTTAGGATTTGTCTTTATCCCTCATGTTTTAAGTTTACACCATAAAGTAAATTTAAGGTTAATAAGTGGCAACACCGTTTACGTCACATGTTAGTTAAAAGAACTTCTGAATTTCTTAAATTTGAATATTAAAAATTATGTGTGAAAAATCAATCATTTTGAAAAAAAAAATTGCTATTGCAATCCAACTCGTTAACAATTTTGCAGACAGCATGCCATTAAATGTGTGTATTTAAATTGATGCAGTAAAAAGAAAGGATATTTTTTGAAGGATTCTTTCTAAAGTACATATATCTCACAATATGCTAATAAGAATACTTGCCAATTATTGTTAGCACTGTATGTACATACACTAAAGTGTGATCCAACTGAGAATTATACCTAATTTTATCTATTGCACAATATGATTTAATTTCTGGGCTATTCACTGCAGTCTTAGTTACTTTTTATTCCTTCATACCAATTTGTATCTTTCTGCAACACGCACTTATCGAGGTCTTCAGCGCTGGTGAGGGACGACATGTATAGAGTAGCGTCGGAATGAGTGGCAGGGGAAACGCGAAATCCCTGAGAAAACCCTCTGACCAGCGGCAACGCCCAACATACAGTCCTATAAATGATTCAGTTGGTTTTAAAAATTTGTAACTCACAAAATACTTGTCAGTAATTAATGAGTGATACATGAAAACAACTAAAATCTCTGTGTTCTTTTCTCGAGGCAAAAGTTATCACACAATGTAGCAGCACTACCTAAGTTCACAAAATGGCAACAAAACAACAAAAAGCATTTTGTGTTTTGGAATATGTGTTATCGGTTGTTACAGTGTAGCGTGTGTTCCAAGAGCATTATTCCACAGAACTGCCAAGTCACGTTTCACTTTTAAGTGGAAAGGTGAACGGTCACAATGTCTGGATTTGGGGAATTCAAAATGCCCATGATTCTGTGCAACATGATCGGGATTCACTCAAAGTGAATTTCTTCTGCGCAATATCACAGTACTATATGTATAGGTGCCATATGTAAAATTCAATAATTTATAAATGCACATTTTGACAAATTTTACAGACAATGATAACTATCAGTAGGGCCTACCTTGTAAATATTTTCAATGCCATTTTTGTATCAACATGCGGCAGCTATAGGTGTAGATGATAAAATACAGTGTAAAGATTACATGGTACTGTAAAACTTAAGACTGAGACCATGATAAATTATATAGACCTAATGAATTATTATTCCTGACAAAACAGTCTCCATAAATGCTTTACAGTTAACATTTTCCGCAAACGGACGTATTCAGCACCATCAGATCAATATATCCAGATACCCACATGAAACTGTCTTATAGTATTCTCGTGTATACTACACAGTAGCAGACATGAAGAGAGGGCCCCTATTTGCATTTTTTTCAGCATCAGCTCTTCAAGAGATCAGATCCACTTATCCAGGTGTTGTAATATGTATCTCAGAGCGACTAGCCAACCATTCTTGCTCCTCTGATTAGGGTTACCAGATGTCCACATGTTCCTCCTTTTTATGGATTTCTTTACATCTGGCCATACTTTTTTTTGGTGCACAAAAAGTCTGGGATTTTAACAGGCAAGGTAAGGTAATTGGGTTTTACATCTCGTCTACAGCAAGATCATTACAGACGGTGACACACAACTTGGTACAATAACAGGAGCTGGGAGAGGAGTCGGCCATAGCCCTTGTTGGAACATTAGAGTGCAACGTGTTACCGTTACGCCACCTCATTTGGTAGGCTTTTTAACAAGACAAGTTATTACCTAATAGTTTCTGTTTCTGTTACAACACAACTAAATGAAAGATTAATCTTAATGAAGCTCTCACCAGACATTTCATTGTCCAAGGAAACAAACTGAAAACAGATAACTAATTCCAATAGTAAACACTGGAAATAATCCTCTACAAAGACATAACTGAAGCATTCACACGATTCATTCTCTCTATACAGAGTATAGCTATGATTAATGATTTACCTTTGATGCAGGTGATAATTTTACTGTCAGACTTTTGCCTAGCAAATTTTCCCTGCCCCGTCAAATTTTCTGACTTTTCCTTGTTCTGGCACATTAAACTTCCTGAATATTATTAATCCCGTTAAATTCCCTGTAGGTAGTTATGATCTATCACATTAAGTTTCCAAAATTTTCCTCATTTTTCGGGTTATCTCTGTGGGTAGACAACTTATACAGAATGTTGCAAAAGTCCATTTCAATATTATGGGGAAACAATCTTCACATGTTAAGAAACAAAAAAAAATGTATGTGGACATTGGTCTGAAAACACACTTACAGTTCACAATACATGATACATGGTTGATTTCGCGCGGGCAGGAGCTGAGGAGAGTCGTTGCAGTTGTAGATAACTTGTTACTATGCCACACACTACGCCACTAACACACAGAGAATAGGAACCACTGTGACAATTGTTAGAACCTTATAAATCAATATCGTCGACACTTAATAGGCTGTTCCAGTGTTTCAGGCGCATGTATGCAACCTGCATTAACCCCATATGATTCAAGGCTAATTTTACCTTTGCTATAGCAATAAGAGAATAAGAGTATTATACATATAAGCATTTTCTTCACGTTTTATAAGAGACCCAGTCATTCATATTTTCACTACGTTTGCCGAAGTATAAAAAATGGTAGACTATAAATTTTACAAAATTTTTTTTGTATTATGTGTATAATCTAACCATTTGTTATACTCGATTTTGCAGAACGTAGCGAAAATAAGAATGACTGTGTCTTTCATAAAGTGTGAAGAAAATGCTGATATGTGTAATACTCTTACTGCTATAGCGAAGATAATATTAACCTTGATTTATATAGGGTTAATGCGGGTTGCATACAAGCGCCTGAAACACTGAAACGGCCTCTTAAGGCTATAATGAAATGTTCAAAATGTGCTCCATTAGCATGAACACACGACTCGACCCACCGTAATATCAACTGCCGGATGTGTTGATGAATCCCTGGGGAATTTCTGATTATGTCACACCCTGCCATAATACGGTTATGAAGAGTTTCCTCGTTGCCTACAGTGGTTGCATACACAAGTGCCTTTAATTGCTCCCACAAATAAAAGTCTAACAGATTCAAGTCACGACCCCTAGGTGGCCACGGAATAGGTCCACCTTTACCTCTCCAACACTCACCAAACATTGCATTGAGGTGCAGTTGTGCACAGACAGAAGTGCGTAGGAGCTCTATCATGTGTGAAATACTGTAAATGTTTTGTCGTATGTGTAATGGTACACCTTTATATAATAATAATAATAATAATTAATAATAATAATAATAATAATAATAATAATAATAATAAAAGCATGTTGTTCAATAAGGGGCCTCCCAAATTAGGCTGTGTTGTTTTTGTGAGACAGGAGCAGTAAGGATTTCATTGACTGGTGAACGTAACGCATTGTTGCCTCTCCGAGCAAGCCACTCAGCTGGCGTGCAGTGATTCACTTTGACAACATTATTTTATTTGTGGCTAGCGTAGTTCAAAGTCTAATGATTGTTTCTATAGTTCTGTTTTTTAAATTTGGTTGTTATTTTCATCCATCAGTGATAAAAAAAATTTCATAAATTTTAATGTTTGATAATTTATATTTCTGTCTATGCAAATCTTTGCTTACTCTTATGCTTTGTTTATTCTGTCTTGCTCCTTTTTTTATGTAGCCTGAAGAATGTGGACATGAGCTTACAAGTCGACGAAGAGCCCCGATTGACGAGAATATATTACGCAGATATTTATTAATACCGTACAACGTTTACATCTTATAGTTTCCATAAATTAGGCCTAGCTATCTGTATTGAATAATATGTTGCTAACATGACTTGTCCACTATCTTTGTACAAAACTGTACTCAAAAAGATCCAATAAATGCAATAAACTAAACTAATTGGGATGGAACATGTTAAAAGAACAAAGGGCAGTAGAAGGCTGGTCAAGACATATAATGTGGTGAATGACAAGAGGGGATAGGGAAAGTTGAACTGATTATTAGGGTGGCCGTCTGGGTGAACACATTTTTCGCGACCAAGGCCTCGCATGGAGAGGTCTAGCAAGGTTCTGGTGGGAGATTTCAGAACTAGCAGTTGTGCAATGCGAGGGAAGAGGAGAGCGTGTTTGCCTCCTCTTTTTTCTTCTATTCTTTTTCTTAGTCGTCTCCTCTACACTCTCTACTGACTCCTTTGCACGACGAACTGGCCCCTTCAGCCTCCCCTACCACTTTTACATCCTGCGACCCAACAGGGTGCTTGTCAGGGCTCCTGGTGTGGCCAAGTAGAAGTCGGACGATGAAGCATGCAGCATTTTAGCCGACCGCCGCGTCAGTAGATCTGTTCATTGAAACTGATTATTATTGTGTCGGCATTTAACTTTTAATAACAATCGTAAATGGAATACAAACTACGATTTGCGAAAGAAAATTAAATTTAAATAATACAATACAAATAACAAATACTAGTGTTAGATAGGCTAATTACTTATCATTAGGGACCCCTGACTTTCGAGAAAAGAATTTTGCTCCAGTTTGTTTCAGTGCCTTGTGTGCACATCTGCAGTTCAGCTTCGAGGTTATTGGCAGCGTATCTTTGTAAACAGTCATATTTCATTTGACCGAGCGTATTACATTAACGTAACTACAGAACAACACTTCAGTGATTTGCGGGTAGAACAACAAGACTAGTGAGAGTCGAAACATCCAAACGCTAACCATAAAGATGAACTGCAAACGTGTACATAAGACACTAAAACAAACTGGGGCAAAATTCTTTTCGCGAAAATCAGGGGTCTCTACTTATCATTTAACCTCTAAAACTTGTCTGTTGTACATAGGCGAGTAATATCAGTGTAGTCTGGTCCTTTGAAACAATTCTAGAAATTGAAATTTTATGAAAATGTTGGTTCGTAGTTCTATGCATGCAATTATGTGTTTCGGGCTATCACACGCTAAGTTAATTGAGGAATTTTATCCATGCCCGGCTTAGGGACGACAAAGATACAATAGAAAAACTTCTCTAGGGTGAAAAGTAACAGTATGCAAGGCTAATGTGTTTTAAAAATGCAAAAGAGTATCTCAATAATTTGTATTTCATTTACATTTGGTACTCCCTCTTGCAATAAATTTTGACGTCTTACTAATTTCACTTACAGTTTTATCATATCCTTTTCACTTTTTTGAGACAAAAAATATTCAATACATCACTTAATAATTTATTTAAATACTGTGTACCCTGACAATAAAACAAAAATTCATAGTAAAATTTAAATTTTATTAGCTAATGTGAGATTGAACACGTTGAAAAAACCCAAATAATACATCTTACAAAAAATTAAAATTCTCTTGTTATATAGTAATTAAAAAAAAAATTACAGACATTCTTAGGTTACAAAAGAAACTGTTCACAATGCATGTGCAAGGTTGAAATTATTACAGTAACAAAATAGAATATATACTAATGGAAATAACTGTCTGATATTTAATACAGTTGGAAGTAATATGTACGCTAGTATGCAATTATCTTATTAAAGTATACAAATAAAATAGGTACATCACATTTCGATCACAAAAAACAAATGTTGGAAATAGTAAATACAAACAAATATATCAACTGTAGGAATGTAAAACTTGTTGACAAACATACGAAAGTAAGCACTAAATTTTCTTGCAGAAATTAAAAAAAAAAATGTATAATATAACATGGCATTTTCGGAGTTAAAAATAAATAAACATTCTATAGGTTCAACTAAACATTGCAGGTTTCAATGGATACTTTCAATGTTTATGTGCAAATTCAATTAAATATTTGTTAAATTTTATTTAGAAGGTAACACAAAAATTAAGACATTATGTACTACCATCATCATTGATTCCTCACACAAATAAAAGAATAGTATAGCCTAACCTTATTTTTTTCTTTTCTTGCGAAAACAAAGCAGATGTAGGTAAGGCTACCAATTATAAAACCAAACATATTCATATATACATATATGTAGTGTGTGTGTGCATGTGTATGTGTATGTGTGTGTGCGTGTGCATGTGTGTGTGTGCATGTGTGTGTGCATGTGTGTGTGTGAGAGAGAGAGAGAGAGAGAGAGAGAGAGAGAGAGAGAGAGAGAGAGAGAGAGAGAGAGAGAGAGAGAGAGAGAGAGAGAGAGAGAGACATTCAATGAAATTACCTCTTGCCACTTCTGTTGCAAAGCAAGATATAATAAACACAAATTGCTATCTGAATTGAGTTCATGAGAATTTTATATTCCCATGTAATCATTTAGACTGGATGGAAATAAAACTAACATAATGTTTGAAACCCATTTAATTTGTAAACAATGTGTGTAAATAAATAAATAAATGAATAAATAAATAAATATATATGTTGTGTGTGTGAATTAATGGCTTAAAGTCACGTACTTGGCCTTTTACAATAACAATAAAAAAGTTATAACAACGTATTAAATATTTCTGTCACATCAACCAAATATTGCAGTATATGTATTAGATCGGTGTTGCAAAATGGTAAAAACAATTTCCACTTTCAAAATATACAGTAAAAATGGTACAGTTGCCATTCAAAGAAGCACACCACCACACAACTTGTGAGTTTCTGTAACATTGACATAGGCTACATAATTTACATTAGATATTTACAAATGGCACATTGATATAAATGTGATAATATTAGGAAGTTTTAAAATTTGTTATAACTTTGTAATATTGTCCTACGAAATTTACAAAATTTGTGCGTTTTCAAATATGTTTAGCTTGAAAACTTTCAGAACTAATGGTAAAAGAACATAACACATCAAACATGACTATTGTTTACATAGACAAGTATGTGCGTGCTACACATACACATATAAATTAACTAAATTAAATGCGCTGAGACGAAATCTCGCACATTTGAAAGAATTCTCCAAAGTTTTCTAAATAACGTAGGTTATTTATTTCTTGATGCATAAGAAATGCTTGTACGAATAGTCAAATCTTCTCTGATTGACATGTTCCTTGGTACAAGAGGGTCTATTATTTCAGGCAGAAGACATGTAATGTAAAATCAGTTCAGACGTTCTTCCATTTGATCTTTCCAAAACTCGTTACTCCGCTCTATTTTTTGGATAAGCATTCCACGAGGTGCCCAAAAAAAGTTCCACTTTGTTATTTGCAACTGTCCCTGTACCGGGTACATAAAGTTGTGTTTTTGTTTCAATTTCATGTCACCATTTGAAATTGTGCAAAATTTAACTTTATTTTGTATCATTGCATCTCTAGGTGTCAGCTTCTGTGCAACTGCCGGACACTTCACTTCAATGATACGTACTGTCTTCATCAAGAAGTCCGTCTGGGGACGCACCCAGCCATGGGAATTTCTCGTACCAAAAAACCCACATGGCATTACCTTATTCCCTAAACATTCCTCAACAGCTGCAATCGCAAATGGTTCTTTTTCAATTCCATACCTAGTTGAACTGGAGCCTTTGAAGATACTGTACAGTATGTTTGAAACTGTCTTTGCAGGGGGTGTTGTTGCATATTTTCCCGAAATAGGAAGCGGTTAACCGTTTTAACCTTTCATTGTACCAAACATGCAAGTTTCTCTGTGATATTGTGACATTCTGTAAATAATTTCTTTGGGTTTCATTCATGGTTTAAGGCTTTCTAGAAGTTGTCTTTTTTTTTTTTTTTTTTTTTAAACAATTGTTCACTCATGTCTGGGACTTCTGTGGAAAGATTCCCATAATTTTCATCTGGACCACTGAAAACTAATTTTCTGCGTTTCATGACGATACTGACGTGATCTTCTTAGGCGTATTTTCTCAGCAGAAAGCTTTCTTTGCGTTTAATATCGTTTTGTGTGTAAACCAGAACTGTCTCCTGTTAACTGCTCAACTGTGCCAGTCTGTGCATTTTCACTTGTGTCGTGTGATATGACAGTCAATTCACTCCTTGTCTGGTATCCACCACAAAGAGCAAAATTCACTCTTCCCGGTCAGAAATCTGCACAACTGACTGTTGTATCTTTCAACCATACTTGTGGTTACGATATGCAGAAGGCTTGTTGTATGATGAGCAACGTGGTTTCTGGCTGCTCGTATTTCCTTCCGTAAACCAAAACTTTCCAATGGAGGAACACAGTTTTCTCATATTATTCCGATGCCTTGCAAAATAACCTCTCTCTGAGCACTCAGAGTAAGAACCAAAAACGTGGTGTGGACCATTGTCATTAATTTTTTTAGTTCTTCAACACATTGGTAACACTGCAATTCTGTCTGAGAGCTCCTGTGTTTGATAGCTGTAGTTACCACTGCTCGTAGTCGCAACATTCTGTCCGAAACAATTTTTCGAATTCCTAATGGCACATTTGTGGCTTTAGAAGCTATTTCTAGCAGTCGGCGCAGATAGTTTCTTAGGATATGGTTTGTACACTCTATATTTTGGATGTGATATTTTGAGTCATATGGTTTACATTTCATTAACTGTTGCATGGTGCTGCTGTCTTAATCACCTAAAAATAACCAGTGCATCATAAAACGGGCAATGATTTAAAAAAATATGCATATTTTATCAAGCATGTGAGGTAATTATAGACATCTCGATACATACAAAGACATGTCTGTTACCTTAACTGGTTTACATAAAATGAATAATTTTGATAAAAAGTGAATTTTAATGGCTTAGACATATTAATGGATATAGTTTGTGACCTGGAGCAGGAATCGTGATGCGAAACGTACAGGTATTATTAATTTTACATTTCTGAAATTATATCACTTGAATAGACGTCAGTCATTTTATGATAGACTTGCATTTGGAAGATCTTGACGGTGACCCCTAACTCTTGAAATCTGATTTGTTCTGTAAGAGCTTTTTAGTTGTTTTCCAAACGCAGCTTTTGCAGGCGGCCACCTCAATGTACATAGGCAGTGAAATATAGGCTAAATATACTCATAATAAACAACACACGTCGAATGCAATCATTCTGAAATCTTAAATACTTTTGCTCGCTTTATGTTGATAAGCCAACTTACATACATTACCTTTGGGCTATCTTAATAGGACTTTAAGAAAGTATATTGTTAATGAAAGTTTTGTTATTTCATTAAAATATCATAATATGATTTCTTTATAGCAACAACTTCAGTATGAAAAAAAACAACGTCTGACAAAACTTGGAACAGGAACTCTCAATCGAAGCGACTCAAATTAAACAAAAATGTATGTTTTATAAAACTATATGTTATTATTGGGTGCAAACAAACTACGGCATTCAGAGTTGCAACTATGCGCTAATGTACAATATATAGAACATACATTAGGCCTTCCATGGTGAAATAATTACCTTGTCATATGTATAATTTGAAGGCAGTGTCGAAAATTAGTATTACGTTTGGTATCATCTTAAACTGTTCTTACAAGACAGTTGTATCTCAGACCATGCATAGAAATACTGTTCTTGAAACCTTAGTTCTAAATAATATCGGCTTCCATAGCTGATGACGCTTTGTCCCAGTTGCGAAAACATACATGTTCGTGAGCAGGTTCTTTTTTTTTTTTTTTTTGCAGCACATGTGCAGCAGTATTTGTTTCTGACACTAACAAATACGACCTTCCCAGTGCGTATGCTGACAATACATGCCTAGGAAGAAAATACACAAATACTAACATTGTTACTTTTGTTACTAAACGCATAGGCTTACACACTAAGGTATGTTTAACACAGTAACACACTATTGGGGGGGAAAAAATTATTCACAAATAAAATGTTATTCTGGCATTAAAGGTAAAATATTGACAATTTACTCAACATTACAAGCAAATTACAGTGTAAGTGTGCAAACAGAATGTTTCTTGAATACGTGGACATTCATGGCAGGCATGTTCCTCACAAAAAAAGTGTAGGTACGTATGTATTTAAATGCATATATTTATACAACTTGCCCCTTAAAGTTCATCCCAATGACACTACGTCCCTTTGATGTGTAGTTGCCGGTTAGTTACACATTTTGATAAATGTATGAACGAAGAAACTGCAGACTCTGGTAAACGATTAAATGGACATAGATCAGGTTGTGTGTTGATTATAAAATTTTGTTTCGGGACCAATACAGGTTGTAACCTTTACGATATGAAGAAATCTTCGGCAATTGTTGTGGTTAGGAATAGGATAGTACAGAACTTTTAATCTTATTTTATAAGAATCTTTAATAAAATGCCATGTATATGCCAATTAACTATTGGCCCAAACACTTTTCATTCCTAGCAAAATAAGGGCTGCATCCCCGATCTGCTTACAAAAAATAACAATGTTGTTAGTGTTTATATTTACATAGCATATAGAATAATGTCAATTTAATCGTTTACATTAATTGCGTGGTTGCTTTTGCACATACATTTTACAAAACATGTGCAATTAACTTGCAATATCTGAAAGGGGCGAAATTATCTTTCGATGCATTTTAGGTGTAAGTCATATTTACCCGCAATATTTTTGTGAGGAATATGCCTGCGAAGTAGGGCCTATGTCCATGCATTCCAGAAACGTTCTATGAAAATATGTATATGTTCTGAATTAAGGTTTTATGTTCCATATTTGGCTATAAAATTATTGTGGCAACTGGTAACGAAGAAAAAAAACATTTTATTTACCACACCAGATAGAGCATTGTAGTTCGTTCTGTAGAATCTCTTACTCCAGGCACCATCTGGTGCAACTGTTATGAAAGGAATTCCATCAGCGTCGACATCACCAGCTGCTAAAGCGAGTTCGGCTTCTTCTTTCGCAGCCACTTTCATTTTCCACCAAGCAATGACATGTACAGTATTAGACCTACTGAAGCCAGTTTTGTTAAATGTCTGTTGAAGGTGTCTTTGTACATGCAAGGCATATCCAAGGAGGCAGAAATATCTCTCAGTGCAAAAAAAAACTTTGACCAGTCATCAACATCCTGCTCACACATGCTGTATTGATGGTCATCAAATTTCTCTTCTGATTCGGGTTTTCTGAATGCAATGTATCTTTACATCAGCACATATTACACTGGAAATGGTAAACACAATAAAAATCTTTGCTTTCTTCTTTAATAAGTATATTTGCAAACGAATATTCAAACAGACCATCATTATGACTCATTTATTTTATTTCACTGAACAACTGGGCTACATCAAAAATTCTTCTTCCAGAAACTGTACATTCATTGGGCAGAGAAATAAATCTGGTCATTTTGTGGCAGTGGAGAATTATTGCGACAGTCAGATGAAGCAGTTGATGGTTTACAATCACTGGTTTAAAAAATACAACAGAATGTATATAGAAAATAATGCGCACGGAGTGTGTATCAGGCATGCGTCAAAATGTTTCCCCACCACTCGACTAGGCAGGTCAAGCACGGTTGAGGAAGACAAGACACTTTTCTCCCTTCCTCACTGGCTGTCCTACTCCTCCTCTTTCCGCTTGCCTGCCCAGAGGTGTTAGATGATAACTTGAAAATCCTGGCACTAACACCATACAAAAGCTGGTACTTTCAACGAAAACCTGGTACAGGTAAAAAAAAAAATTGTGAATGCTTACAGGCATGAAAAAGACGACGTTCTGAAACAAGTCTTAGTATTTTAAGAGAAAAATTTAAAGAATGCTCTTGGTTAACAGAAAATCGGAGGTTCACATCTACCACAGATGTACACAAGTATGTGTTGCCAACGTCCAACAGTTTGCGATAATCTTCAATAACTATATGCACAGATCCATGCTCACAATTCAGAAGTTGTGTTGTGCCAAAAAATATATTTTTTTGTGTAGAAAGGTTTTGCTGAAAATACTGTTTAATGATGCATTTTAATACAATTTGCAAAATTCTGAAATCCTGGTACTTTCGCGTACCAGGATGAAAGTATCCTGGTACATGGTACAGCACCCTGAAAACTGGTACGTGTACCAGGATCCTGGTACGTCTAACACCTCTGTGCCTGCCTGCCTTCTATCCACGAAACAACCCAAGGCTTCATGTCCTCTCCTCTCCCGTCTTTCCTTCGTCTCAGCCGCACATAAGCGACAAGAGGGCGGCCCCTTACGGCACCAGCACAGCACCGTGCAGACGTGTGGGAGAAAGCTTGCGTAAAAAAATTTAAAGCAATGACCTTATTATTTTATAGTTTAACTTTACAGACCAAAGTTACAGCCACCCACCTATACCCGTCAGAACACTGCACGAGTGTTTCAAATATGTTAAAAGCGGGTGCCAAAGTGGCCATTTTGGCACTTTTCATCAGTCGAAATAATGTACTTATAACCTCATTAAGGGCTTGATATTGGTATACACAGCTAAAATGATACTTCATTTCTATTTGAACAATGAGAAATCTACAATTTCATTAATACTTTTCGTGTAAAGCGGTAAGAGCCGGACGTCTGTATCACATTTAGTCGCGGATCCAGACGGTCCCTTAACGAAGAGTGGAGAAGAAACGAGAATAGGAAATTCGGACTGTATGGAGTGGAGAATGGAGTAGGACAAGCATTCCACGCGTCATAAAGCTTGGTGAGGGAGTCATTTCATTGTATATTGTATACATGACTTGTCCGATATCTCTATGCAAAAACGATTACAGAAAAAGATCACGGATGCAATAAACTAAAGTAAACTGATCGAAGAATTGATAGTAATGATAGGGGTTATATAATTGTGGAAGCATGTGAGGGTAGAACGAAATTGCCATTGGGCGGTTGCCCAATTGAATGTTCTGAATTATATAAATTACATACACATAATATAACTCCCAACGCATATTTATACAATAGCTGTCAATCACTACATACTTACCTACATTGGTATTTCAACGCTAGAGCTGTAAGCATTACTTCGAAATGAAATAGTGCTCGATTATAGTTGAATAAATTTACATTTACGTATACTAAACGAAAAAAATAACTGGTTTAAATAATCAAAATTCCATAATAATGACATTTACTACCGAAAGATAAAAAAAAAAAAAAAAAAAATAGAAAAATGTCATAGATATTGCAATGAAAAATATTTAAAAATAAAAACACTAAATGCAAAAGAAAATGAACTAGCGATCTCGGTTTTGAGCTCATCTCAATGCTGCTCAAAGTTTGGACTGAAATTTAAAATCTAGGGAGAAAGTTTAACCTATTATTCCTTTGCAATGATTCTGCATGGCAAATTAATTAAAAAAGTGTATTCTTTAAAAGGTCAAGCAGTTTATCAAGTACATATCAAATGCTTTGTGGAAGAGAAAATTTTGATAATTTGAATACATGTTATGGCTTAAAAGCTAAAAATACAAAAGGCGCTTACGAAAACTAGGTACTTCAGATCCTCTTGATAGCGAGTAAATCGGTCGGAAACACAATGCAATAAAGATATATCGGCCTTCACGATTTCAAAATGTTCAACTCGATCATGTCGCCGAATCTTCGTAAATCCACCCTGCTCGGGAGCAGGGTAGTTAGCAGCCAGTAGACGATACAAAGGAAAGCGCACGTAAAAAGTAAACAAGCAAACTCCTGCCGCATAAGTACATAATATAAAATATATTGTAAAGCAGTTTGAATGCATGTTCACAGAAAATACGATGTCAGATGGTAGTATTTTGGTTGAACAAGAAGTCTAGAGCAGTTTATTAAGTAAAAATCTCGCCAGAGTATGTAATTCAGCTATGGAAGAAATCATCATTACTAGTACGCAATTTTAATTCTACATACATAAAGGGTTAAAGGTTTCTCAAAGTAAACTCATTATGCTACAAAGTCAATTTGCTAAACACCCGAATGAACAACTTGGGGCCGGTTTCACCAACATCCCCTAAACAAGCCCTCAGCTAAGGGACACTTAAGCTTAAGGGTCCCTTAATTCTGATACTTACGAAAATGGCGTTTCACCATTAATATGTGTATTATGTATAGGTATTATGACTGTACATTCTATTGCAAAGTACAGTATCTTGTATATTATAACTGTATATTCCATGACAAGTCCAACAACATTATGTAATGTTACTATGGATGCTAAATAAATAAATAAAATAAAAAAATACATTCTACCAACTCAAAAGGTAAATATCAATAATAACTACTCACGCGAAAACTAATAAACTGCAGAAATGTTAATGTAAACAATTATTTGCATTGAATAATGTCAGAAATTAGCACTCGCGATTAATAATTGTAGATACCTACAATCTACCAATACGATAGTGGGGAAAGATCAGGGAAATTGTGGGGCGAAAATACGTAAAATAACTATAATAAGTACCTGTAATACACTATTTACGATTTATTTTACGTAAATATAACAAGGAAAAACATGCACAAGTACGGGAAAAGTCTGACGTGGACCGTTCCACATCCCCTCAACTGAAGCCTGCTGTGCGCACCGGACCTACCAACTGGAACAGCTGAAGCGCAGTACCGCACCTGCATAAGGAAAAGCACCCGACCATGTAGCGCTAAGAGGTACTGGCGCCCAGACGCCGCACCCGTTTAGTTATCATCTGTCAGGTTTAACCTCAAACGTCGCAAAAACAACCCTGCACAATGCCGACAACACAGACACGTCCAAGTAGCCAGACATGCCGCACAAAATCCTGCAAATTATTTTTAAAGTGAATTTAAATATAAGAATTTTGTTAAGTGTTTTCCATTCCATCCTAAAAATTCAAGTGCTAACCTACACATTACCACATAATACTATTTGGAACTCTAATTGTCGAGAATTTGATTTTAAAAATTATCCTCTTTTTGTATTGTATTGTTTAAAGGTTTTGAGTAACAACGAGCATGTGGCGGGAATTTGCTGCAACTCGTGACGCCCAGGGGTTTAGCTTTATTTAAATTTTCATCCAGCCCACGTGGCTGTTTTTGCAGTGCAGTTTCGCCCACCGGATGGGCATAGGTCCAGGTCCGCTTCAGCCACCGCCATAGTGATACATGTATAGATGTACGGTGTGTCCTCAAGAATAAACACTTCAGTACGTACAGGTGTGGCTAGCCGCTTCACAGCCTTAAGGTTATGGAATCCTGAAAATTCGCCTATCCCCTAGTGTTTTGTATTGTGTGAGTGGACGTCGAGGTGCCCGATATCCCTGGCGAGTGTCTTGTGTGTGCATCGAGGCGTGAGGAACGCCTAAAGAATTCCCTGTGTATCTAGATGCCGAGTGGGAGGGATTTAAATCAGCTAATGCCATGGCCGTCGGCCGCACGATCTGTGCTCTCCGAGTGCTCGTCGTCCCTGACGAGCTGGCGCTACCGGGCAGCCTGCCCTCCACACGCCACTGTCATGCAGGACAGGTCTCATATAATTTTACCGTAGATATTGCAACATTCATCTCTTCACCGCAACCCCCGTTCGCGTCATCACTTTGCGACGCCAACCGGGGAGAATCCCATAAGCCTGGCAGTGAGACTGGAGAAGCGAAGGGAGAGAGACACCCACAAATGACCATTAGAAGAGTGCTTCGCGGCATGCTATCGGTGTATGTAGTTTGTGCTTTATGGCTGTTTTTTAATTTGCAGCTCAAGTTGATAATAGGTTTGTTCGCGTGGTCTGCCAGTTTTACCAGCCGAGGGCAAGTGCCATTTTTCGCTGGCAGCGAAATGGCAGGACGGGCAGTTGCAAGTTGCTATGACCACCCGAACGATATCTGGCAGTAAACAAGCATGTTGTTTTGAAAAACACCCGCGAAAGTTTGTTTTGAAAGTTTAGCATTGAGAACTCAGCTTAGT
>PNEQ01098901.1:0-28867 GCA_003012365.1 Medauroidea extradentata | reverse complement strand
AAATAAAGTTTTTGAAATTATAGTTACAATGATAAAAAAACAGATAATTATAAAATTGATGATCAATATGTAGTCGCAATCGAAGGTTGTTACTACTTACGGTCAATTAGCTGCTATGTGAAGACACTGGTGACGTGCTGTGAAGTGAGAATTATAAAGGAAATATATTTTAATATGAAGGATAAGAAACAGGGTGGTAAAGTTGGGAGAGGGGGATAGAGGGGGGTGTAGTAGTTTGAGCGGGTTATAACACGAGTGACGGTGAGAGGGGAAAGTAGGGGGGAAATTCATCACGTGACTAACAGCCAATTAAAATAAAGTACGGGATAGGGGAGGGGAAGGGGGATAAGTTAATATATACATGTAAAAAGTGGTGGGGGGCGTCAGTGTGTCGATGGAGCTCGTCCGGGTAAGACGTGCCGGTAGTTGATTTAATTAAATAATTTTTATATAAAAAGTTTTTTATTAAATAGTTTTTTATTTAAAAGTTTTTTATTAAAATGATTTTTACTAAAAAGTTTTATTATCAAAAATTTTATTTATTAAATACGTGCTGGGTTATTATGGAATGCGAAATCTAAATTTTTTTGGAAGAAACACCAAGATGGCGGCCGGAAACAAGATGGCGTCCGGAATCAAGATGGTAGTAATATTTTTTCCGAAATTTTTTGAAATTTTGAAATTTTTTGGAAAATTTTGAATTTTTGAAATTTTTTTGAAATTTTCGAAATTTTGGAAAATTTTGGTAATTTGCACTCAAGGTCAAGGTCAGGGTCAAGGTTAAAGGTCAAGGTCATCCAACATGGCGGCCGGGGACATGACGTCACAACATGGCGGACAAATCCTCACTCGGCAGAAATCCTCACTCCGGCTCCATGTCCCAGAACCGGCATAATCATACTACTGATACTCTAACAAAGATAAAATTTTGAAACTCTTTCAAAAAACGTTTGATACTTCTAGCTATATTATAACTGTACTATTTTTTCGCAGTAAAATAAACATACTTTTTTTCTATTTTTCCACAAATAAAAATTATAAAGTAACAGTGCTGCTCAGAATCAACTATCATAATTTCTTGACCATTGTTGTTTCTTGCACTTATAACTGTTTTTGACAAATATGGCGGGTGATGACGAAAAAAAATTCGTAGTGTACATGTGATTAGAAAAATGGTAGAATTTCAGTTATTTACGATTTAAATTACTACGATTGGTACACAGAAACAGTATTTCCCTATCTGAAAGAACTTACAAGTTTCTTCAGAACGGTTAATCAGCTATAACGTGATTCTTGTAAATCTTCGGACACGTGAACTATTCATAAGCTTTGTGAAATTGTAAAATCGTTACAGGAATGCGTAGAAAGGTGATCTAAAGTCTAGGTTCGATAGCTTCAAGGCAGTGGAAAATGAAATTGGCAAGATTTAGGAAGCGCAAAATATTGTCTAAAATATTTAATCACAGCAATGACATAAATATACTAAATTATGCACAGAACGAGCCGGTGGAACAATGTAGTAAATAAATGATTTGGAAATAAAACTGCATAACAATGGTTCAAAACGTAGGTGATCCAGTAGGATGCAAAATTGAAGATACTGACTCATGGTTACCATAGACTGCGCCAAACAAGAGAGAAATAAAAAACAGATTCCTCCATATATCGTTGAAAGTGAAAGATTCGTACAAAAAAAAAAAGAAAGAAAGAAAACTCGTGATTATGCAAAATAGAAAAGAATAAGGACCAGTCTACAAATCTGAATTCAACGTTGCGGGAGAAAACCACCCGGTCTAACAGCATATAATAAAAATTGCTCGCCAAAAAAAATTAATAGAGTAAGTGCGGCATATTGAAAGTTGCTCGGATCGGCTCAGGAAAATTCTTTGTAAAAAAAATCCTATAACGACAGTCAAACTCACGTTAAACGCATATGTTATATGTGATACAAGAAAAGGAGAGCATGCTGGAAACAGCTGGTAAAGTGCATATTCTCCCTGACGTAAATGTAAGTGAATTAGAATGTAACGTACTAGAATCTCGCTTAGAATTAAAACCTACTGGTAAATGCGAGTGGGAAGTTAATTTAACTCACATACTAATTTATAAAGTCTAAGTAATAAATGTACTGACAAGCTGATAATGACTCAACTGGGTATAAAACTTCTTTCCCAGCGATATCATACACTTGATTACAGAAGAAATAAGTTCGGTATTACAACCTTCCTGACTATGTAGCAGCCTATATTTCTCAGCCAAAAGTTACGATATTGGAAGATTTGAGGTGTACCTTGATAACTGCTTTTAAACACATCTAGTAGATCCCGAAATATGTTATGCTACTTTATTTGGATCGGAGTAATTAATTTCGACAAATCAAGAAATACTTCACCGAAAGCTACTATGAACACCCAAGTTTTATGTTCATGAGGTAATTGCTTTCTTGGACGCTGATCTAAATCATGATGGTAATATAAAACCATCATTGTAGGGGACTATCAGTGTTATAGGACAAACCTACATGTGTCAAATCTTCATACAATTACCTGCAGTGGAAATGGCTTCAGTATTTTAAAATCAATATCAAAAATTCAACTTAATATTTATAATACACGATAGTGAAGGTGATTTTGTGGTGGTTTTAGTTTAGTATGTGTACGATTGTACCATACTCGACCGTTTCCTTGTCCACTGACATCTGTAAACATATAGTACGCCTGACTGCTCGAATCTGCTGTCTACACCTACGTGAAGAGAACCAAGTTCTAACCATGTTCAGATTACACATACCTTATCCTTGGGCGCCCCTAACTGGGTTCTAAACAACTCATAGTCGTGTGCATCGTACGGAGCGAACATGTTTACAAATTTCAATGGACAAGCAGTCGGCGTCCCAACATCACCTTAGTTTTCATTAGCACCATGTGTAATCTTGCTATCATAGAGAGTAGTCTATAGTAACGTATCGTATTGTTCTCAGTTTCACACCTGAAAAAACTATGAGACAATCAATCGTCTCTGAAGTCTAAACACTTATAATATGTAAATCACATAATTGAGTAGGTTTTGGAAATGAAAATTCCCTAGGTTGACTAGATTTATTGGCTGGAGTCAGTTTTGGTACTTTATGAATATATAATTAAGTCTATAAATATAACCGAAATAAGGCGCAATTTCATTGAAATAAACGGAGACCAATCAGTTATTAAAGTTTATCCGCATCTAACAACTAACCACAGTCATAACCTTACACGAATAACTCGTTTCACTGAAAGAAAGACACGTAAAGCACTATTGTCGGGTTCAATAACGCCTTTGTTATTTACAACACTTCCTATAATAATCCGATATTATTTGCAATAAAGTCATTAACGTAAGTTAAGTGACGCAGCACAGACATATTCCGTAGCCTAACCTATTACCCCTGATTTGAAAGGACATTCACAGCCCCTGTATATACAACATATATTCCGCTTTTCTCATACGTGGGCCAATGAAAACACAGTTAATATTCATAAGCTCCTGGGAAGAAATGTTATACGGAATCTCGGCCAAAGACGTTGCGTCCTGCCAGCTCTGGTTGTTGGCGAGGCGAGCGGAGTCAGTTAACATCGTTCAGTAGGTGCAGTGAGGACGTACATAAAGCTTCGCTCCCGAGACTTGAGTCACAATGGCACGAAGGCCACGTTATCAGGTAGGTTCATTCCTAGATGTGACTACCAGCCAGCAATTCCTTTGAATTCCTATGAATTAGTGTCAATTTTTGATTACTACATTTCCACACAGGAAAATGTGCAGACGACTTCTTTTTTTCGTAATATTCACCGACTAGCGGCATTGTAATGTGCTGGCCTAGCACATATTAAAAGCTAATACAATATTTTATTGAATCGTCTGAGTCACCTTTGCTCCACATTATTATATCCGATCAGACATATTACTTTCAGTTATTTTCGTATTGAAATCACACTGTTGAACAGTGGTGCCGTGTTGCTGAATAGTGGTGCGATGATGCTCAACAGTAGAACAATGTTCTTGACTGTTGATACTGTATTGCTGACGTATGATGTCATATTACTGATCAGTGTATCGATATTGCTGACACAGTGCCGTATTGAAGTTCAATGAAGATATATTGATGTAAATGTGCCATATTGCTGCTCAGTGAAGCCGTATTTCTGACCAGTGTTGCCCCAATACTGGAAATTAGACTCGAGGAAACTGAAGCCCACCTAAATTGATCCTAACGAAAAAGTGAAAATCGCAACATTTGCCGAAATGTATTACGTGCTCCGTTGCTTCTCCGTCGAAATTTCGCTTAACCATAGAATGTTTAAACAAACCATTGCAAATAAATCATTGACATTAACGGAATAATTTATTGCCTTAACACTAGGCGTTGTACCTTTGGTCAGTTTGGCAGCCGATAATACATATTAGTTCCATGGTTAGACATGTATTAATACAGTGAATTTTTAAGTTGGATGTTATTTATCTTTTTTATGATGTATTTTTAATTGTGTTGTTTCTGCACTCTGGTTTGTCTTCAACGTCCATCGTGACATTCTGTTAGGTCAATTTACCTTTGTATTTTTTACTCCAAGCATCTCATTTCAGTTCAGCAGTAAACGTTTTGTTGACCGCATGTTTACAGGGAGTGGATAAAACCGGCACTTAGCTGAGAAAATTTAACGGGCCTTTAACAACAAAGCCTGGAGAGCTAACGAGGGTAAAGTAAGGTGAGAATACTACACAACTACCCCTCGTACAAGGTTTTGAACCCAATAACTCTCGCACCTTAGACCGGCGCCTAACGAACTCTACTACGAAGACTGGTTTGGTCCTTGTTTCAGGCGCATGTACACAACCTACATTAGCTTCATCCAAATCAAGGCTAATTTTACGTTCGCTGTAGCAGTAAGAGTACTACACATATCAACATAATCTTCGCGTTTTATAAGAGACAGATTTGTTCTTATTTTTGTTGCGTTTACCAAAGTCAAGTACAAAGAATGATTGCTACAAATTTAATAATTTTTTTTCGTATCACTTTGATAATGTAGTCGTTTGTTATACTTTATTTTGTAGAACGCAGCAAAAATATGAACGACTATGTCTTTGATAATGCGCAAATATAATGTTGATGTTTGTAATACTCTTCATGCTACAGCGATAGTAAGATTAGCCTTGATTTATATATCGTTAATGCGGGTTGCATGCGCCTGAAACACTGACACGGCCTATTAAGAATGGTTGGGCTGTGTGATAATGTCGCATCATAGTTTCGAAGGGTTAAAAACTGGCATATCCGACGCACAATTTAGAAAATGAAGTAGAAATTAATATTTGATTCCACGTCATGACTGACGGGGAGTAACGCGTTCTAACCGTGAGAAAGTAAACAGAGCTTTACTCGCGCAAGGACACAACGGCTTCCGCATACACAGCCGGCATGTTTGTCAACTTGCCGATGAGTAGGGGTCGATTTGTGGACACCTCATTTCCATTATTAATGATTCAACACGCAGCGCCGAAAGACAGAAAACATCGCTAAAGAGTGTTTGGCAATGTAGTCCGAGAGCGTGTAAATATTCCTTTGGCGAGAGGAATGAGGTGAATGCGAATTGACACGTTTTAGTGGAAACATCACAAGGAAACTTAGTTTGCCTTGAGGGCAATGCAAATATAGTTTACTCTATGTAAAGCAATTATGAATACAAAATACTACAAAGTTAGTCGAAAATAGTGTTATTCAGCCATTTAAGAGACTGCAGAAATTAAAAAATAAACACCCCGTTCTTGTTAGTGTCATTGGTGTTTCGTGATACAGTTATTAAAAAAATGACTCCGACCACGTACGTTAACTTTTGAGTAAGGTTTAATCTGTACAATTTTGATTATTACTTGAAAGCTTTGTTTTTTTTTTATATTGAAAAGAGACAAGAAAATATACAATATTTGCTGAACAACCTATAGTTACATACAATTCAATATACAAAGAATGATAAAGTGTACTAACGTATTTTAATTTAATTAATTCAAAAGCTTTTACAAACTGAGATCGTACTTGTGTCACTGTTCCTTCAAACATACTAAGAAATTTATTACAAACAAGCCAAGACAATTAAGTCTTGTTCAAAACTGGGTTTATAAATTTTTAGAAAGCTATGCGAAATAATAGCCTATATTCTTTGGAATAGTAGACATATTTTACTAATCTGATGTCGGTTTACGTGTTCGTGTGTGTGCCACTTCTACCGTATTTTTTATGCATGTAAAACGTGTAATAGTTTGAGATTAAATTTTGTACGAATGTTGAGTTTACTAATTTCCTATTTTTCTTATTAGTGGGCATTTAACCTGTACTTTGTACACAGAATTAATAAATTTGTGCTTATTGAGATATTTAACACGGCTTGTTCTACAAGCTGTAAACGCATAAAAAAATTAAAATGATCTTAATTCGCAATGTCTTTCCTTGTTAAAACTGGAAGAATTGATCAGTCTGTTTGCTTTTAAAATACAGAAATACCTACTATAAATGACATTTTGTTATTTTTCGCTATCGTCTTATTTCACAAAACGAGAAAATCGACAGGACGTTATGTACAGGAAAACAAAATTTTTTGTAGTACAGATTCTGAACAACAGTATATACCATAAGGATAAAATAATATAATGAAAAAAAGGTACATTTTAAACTTACTCTTTCTGTAAAGGAACCTCCAGATAGTGGTGGTGCAAGCGTATTGGTTACTTAACTGAAGGTTATTAGAGGCTTATATTACGAGTCAAGAAATTATGAAATAGGCAAATTAATACACGCGCCGTTCTTACAAAACAAATATATCCGAGCTTACTTCAAACGCCAAGGGCACTGTGTATCGTGAACGCCAGCACAAGTATCCAGACTCACGCGAAGATAGCACGAATATCAGATTTACGCTATCCTTGTCATCGCTTGTCTATTACTACACGATCACGTTGTTGAGCATAACTTACTCGGAATTTTTCAACTACGTACTTGCACATTCCAGCTAAATAATTGGTAAAGCATTAACTCCATCATTTTACGTAAAACATAAGAATGCACCTCTAAGCGGTGAGATCACCGGGAGAATCTGCAATATCACGTTAAAAAACTATTTAACAGAAATTATATGTATTATCAACCTTTACTGAAATATTAAAGTTTTTAAAACTAAGATATTTCAAAGTTATCGTAAACTTAAAACTACTTTTCTTAATTTACGATCTCTTTTCGTAGTGCTGGTTAAGTTTCTTGTGGTACGTTTAAAAAATTATTTCTTTCAAAAGCGTTCATTGAAAAACTGTACGTTATTGGCTGAAGAAATTTGTGATACACCCATATTCTATATGAAACATCGATAATACTTGTTCGTCTACGCAAACTTTACATTTACTAAGAAACGCTAGTGGCTATGATTTGTTAGAAATGACGGAATTTAAAAAGTAGAAATTATTTTGCGTCGGAAGAAAGTAAGTGAATTAATTATATAACTTTGTGGAATGTTATTAAAACACGTATAGTTGACAGTGTCATGAATTTTTTACTAATGATTTATTATTTGATTAGTTTTTATGATATTCCTTACTTCCAATTATACATTTCTTTAAGAATATAACAACTTATATTTTAACCTATTTTTAAAAGGTTTAACGAGAATCTGCTGTCCATGCTTAGTAGACAGCAAATTTGAAGGTAATTCAGAGATAAATAGAACTTATAAAATCCGTTAATGCCCACATTACAGTTATTAACTGCATTAAACACTAACGGAAGCTTAATCAGGAAGTTTTGTGTCTCTAAAAGAGGGATCAAGAACCAGAACTGATTTGAAGAGGAAAAACCAGTAAATTTCAAGTTTTATAAAATTTCCCCATCTGGCTCTTTTCCTTTTGCGAGGTTGGTCTGCTGAAGGGCGTTGTGTTTATTTAGGGGAATGTGGCCTGTCCTTTTTGTGTAATTCTGCTATATTTGATAACACTACGAGGTAGATTGGAATAGCATTTTAGTAGATATTCTAATACTGAGATCATAATGTTCATAACGTATTATGCCAGTATACAATATTATTTAGGACATATAAAACATGGCTAAACTGAAGCTTTATTGGACGGCAATAACAAAACAAACCGCGCAGTGCAGTAGTTAATGTGTCTACTCTTCTACACAGGTATTTAAAATGTGACCTACGATCGAATCGTTACCAATAAACTTCTGGTGTGCAGTTCACCTAAAAACTTCACAGTCAAAACGAGAGGTTTAATACTACCACACACGCAACAATTTTACGTATGCAGAATTAATTTTTGCAACTGTGGCGGTATGCAGTGACCACAATGAACGAGCTGCGGTTTCAGTATATTCGCGGTAAAAGATATGAAATTACTGATGGCGATACATGCAAAATGAATTGACATGCAAATTATTTTTTACGTGGATACTGTTTTTTTTAACATCAGCGACACGAAACCGATACTGAATGTATTGAAAGACGCTACATTTGAACTGTGACAATGATACCATCACTACGACAAAATAGCAGACAGTAAAAGTGACATTTAATGAGGGAGATGTTTACGGGAAGCTCATGATCGTTTACAAGGTATATTAGGCTTGAGGGTTTATTATCGTTTTGAAAATGAATATAGTCGGTTCACGATAAAATGAGCACCCTTGAAGACCATCTTATCTAGTGATGCATAATCTGTTAAGTGTATTTGTAAATTTAAAGTTTCCCATGCGAAATAATGCTTAGATCTGTGCTATTTCTGCTGTAATTTTTCGTAACTGTACAATATATCAATTTTATGTTCACATGTGTACATTAAATGTCATGCAGGCCTAGAAGTTGTATAGCAATGTTGTATTTGTAAGATCGACAAAACCAAACTTTATAAGTTTTGGTTTTTATTTATTTTTTCGGTTTTCTTATTCGAATGATGGCAAAACTCTATATATATTGGACACATAGTTTGGGCCCAGGTACTGGGTCGTTGAACTGTGTTGCATCGGGTTGGAAGTAAAGTTTTTTTGTGAAACTAGTTTACAATTTCCCAATAAACTGATCAAAGAATATGAGACAAATTTTAGAAGAGGGTCGTGGTTTGGTACTTTCAAAACATTACGCCTGTGAAAACAGTGTTTTAATTCTCCTACAAAGCTGGAAATGACTATCATTGAATTATATCTTAAAATACTGTCCACGGATTGATATCAATGAACTAAAGAGCCCCACAATATCCTTCGGGATAGAATTATCGTTAGTAAAATTAAAGCGTTTAAGATTAGTACCTTGCGCATAAGGGCAGTCAGGTACTAGGCGTAAGTCATTGCCATCCTTACTGTTCCTTTTAAACTTAACATCGTGCAAGCTCCAGGTAAAACACACTCTTAGTTACAAAGTCATTACACATCCCGACGTAGAAATTTGACAACTTTGCTTTTCTGAATATGGAGACATTAATGTCGACCGTAACGATGGAACTGTGTTTTCACGTTATCTATACTCTAAAGCCAAGCTAATTTAGACAGAAAACGTGAGCACTGTAAATTCATTGAAGAGTTTTGTGTTTTATTTAATGTCATTCCTTTTCTGACTCAGTTATTTCATGAAGTGCTTAGATCTAAGAAAGTTTAAACTTATTACATAGATGATATAATTAAATCTCATCATTGTTAATGTTATTGTAACATTTGATAGCATATACTGAAAATCATTAAATTTTACAATCTGCTTCGTAATAAAACGTCACATTGAATGTTGTTGTTTAAGTTACTTCTCTAAAAAAAATATTAATTTGAGTTTAGTGTACACGCGCAATGGAAATGCAAATAAATATTATTTTGAGAAAAATATTTGATTATTAATGTTCTGCATAACAAAAAATGTACTATTATGCACAATTTAGTGTTGTCTAACGTATACTATTTAACAAACTCCAGCATAACTAGGAACACCGGCTAAATATATCAAAAATAAATATATGGTACAGGCTCTATTTCGCTCGCATTTATCTATGATAGCCACCCACGAAAAACATCCAAGTAATACCACTCGAAACTAGTGATACATTCTCACGTAATTAACGTAATTACACACAAAAAATACCGCTGTGGTCACGCGTAAATAAGTTTTTATTGTTTCAGTGAATAAAATTGTTCGTTATGTTCTTTTCATTCTACACCAGTACGGTCTTTCCACTTAAACGATATACCTATTTCTAGGTGGCTGCCACAGATTTGTTTAGTGTAATTTGTTACTCGCCAGATGCCAGTAAATGACCATCTGTGTTAGAGTGAGTGAGAGATTTTGGTTAGCGCTAAACATCGAGGTCTTTAGCTGTTAAAAATGACGTGAGGTGAGTATGGAGCAGCATCGGAATAAGGGTGCGGGGGAAAGAGGGGATACCCGAGAAAACCCGCCCTCCAGGGGCATCGCCCGGCATGATTCTCACATGCGAAAATCCAGGGACCGACCCCGTCGGGAATCGAACTCTAATCGGCATGGTAGGAAGCGAATGGTCTGGCCATCCAGCTACGGAAACACGTTTTGCCCCTTTTCACTCCTTTAATTTTCGATTTTCCAAAAATCCTTCATTAGTGTGTGCCTACGTTGTGAGGGAAAGTTACGCTGAAAGTTTCACGTTTCTAGGTCCAGTGGTTTGGTCTGCGTTCATGAGTGAATGAATGTGTAGGGCACTTCATTATATATATATATATATATATATATATATATATATATATATATATATATATATATATATAATTGCAAAATATATGGTTTGGTCTTAGCGGAGGAAAATTCAATCTTATGTTTAATACCCAGCCGAAAGAGTACTACAAGGTAAACGGAAAACATACATAAAATTGTTTTGCGCTGTCGGGAATTTCTGTGTCACTATGTTCTTAGAACCAAAGTGAAAGTACGGAATGAAATGAAAATAGTCTGTTGAGAACGCGACAGTTGACTACAGAAACAACACAAACAATTACGACATTCAAAGCCTGTGGATAAGGGGTTCTAACCTTAAGTTGGTATAAAATCTTTCTTTCGTGTGTATTACCATGGGGTTTACGTACTTAAATAATACCCATTTTTTTAAAATTAGGTTTCTTGTCTCGTCGACGGCGAAGTCATTAGAGGCGTTGGTCATTAGAGACGAAAGGTTGCACAGGACTTAAGGAATGCCAGGGACTAGAGAAAGAGTCTGCCAGTGCCTATGTTACGTAACAATCCCATCGCATTTGCCTATAAAGATATCGGGAAACCGTTGAATACCGAAATCAGGGTAGCCGGAGCCAGGATTCAAACCCGGATCCTCCTGAATGCGAGTACCACCAACGTCGTTTTAACTGTCTACGAAAATGTGTTCCTTTTTCATAAATGTGTGTATTTGTCCTAATTTGTTTGATTTCCTGAGTTCTAGAAACTATCCAATAAGTTAGTTATTAATTCAGTTGATATATTATTTTACAGTTTCGTTCATGTTATGTGTTCATACAGGCAATGCGAAAATTGATTCAAAAGCCTTCTTTATAATTCAAAATTGTATCATATTTTTTTTAATTAAAAAACTTTTTAAAATACATAGTTTGAGATTTGCCGTATTGCAATGCAGCCGCATTTTGTTACAACAGAATATGATTTCGTACAATAATCAGCCTAGTACTCATGCTGAGAGTTGTTTGTTTGACTTCGTGATTTATTCTAAACTGTTATGCTTTTTTATCATCCGTGTTTAAAAAGGGAAGAAAAATCAAACTCTAGATATTTAGTTATATTTCGTACACGATCTTAAGTACTATTTCATCGTGATAATAGTTAGTAATACAGTTGTTTTATATTTTTGCATGATTTAAATTTTCACCCTTTTAGAAATAAATTTTATGGACTTCAATTTACAATAATTTGGGAACTTTGATCAAGAAATGCATGTTTTGTAAGATTATATAGCATAATCAAGCACATTTAAATAAAAATAAAGAGACAAATTTCTACAATTTACAAGTAAAGTACATACGTAATATACAACGTTATAAAAATTATTGTTTTGAATTTTTGTTGCCGTTTAATGAAAGATACATTTTTTAACATGGTGTTTTGAATTTTTATGTACGTGTATTACTTGTACTACGTTCAACTAAAATATTTGATGTATGGACATGATAGTATTTGCTATTTATTCACGCTGAATAAAATTTTTGCTAGGATCGTATCAAGTACTAAACTTTGTTTTTCAATAAATTAAAATAAATAATTTATAAAGAGAATGGTCCAGAACGTAACTGTCAACGTATGACTCTGTTGTAAGTTTATCTGGTTAATAAATGAATTATGAGTTTATAATTATACAATGTATAATATACTAACTCAAAATAACAAAAGGGTGTGTATATATATATATATATATATATATATATATATATATATATATATATATAAATTATGTGTTACATTATGAGTCCAAGAAATTTCTCATTTAAGTAACAATACTAATTATCATAATTTTTAGTAAAGAAGGAAATGAAGCAGGTTATTTTACTTTCGTATTGGTTTCTGCTAGCTAACTGACACATTATCCGTAGAGCAGCACAAATAATGTAATTTTGTACGGCAATTTAGAATGTAATAATTCACTGTCGTGTCATTCTACATGCTTTGTTTTACAGTACTTAAATTCTGAATACTATCACTTTGTTCCAATTATATGCATATCATAGAATGTGATATGTTTACAACTTCCACTCCCAGAAAAATCAACGATATTATTTTATTATAAAGGGTTCTATGTCTATGAATGAAAAATTATAACTTAATAAATTTACGAACAAATTATTTGCGTAAAGAAATTTCTTGAAGTTTTAGAGTGATTCCTATAATATCAAAAAATTCATTGCGTAAATTTTACAATAAATTCTAGCAGCGTAACATTCTTCAGTGGCGAGGAGACCTTGAACGCTGCGGGATGGTCAGAACCATCCATCAAGACTCGGACGTGTTGGGTTTCTTCTTCAAGCACTCCATCATACATGACCTTTTGAATTCTTTCGCTCGACTTGCGAACAGGAAACAAATTACACCATAAGACCGCAGACGTTTCAGCCACGAAGTTTTCCTCTGGCTGACGTGAGCTGAAATGTAGCCCACTTCAGTAGCGAGCGGTACATTTAATCATAGATTGTACAGTATCGTACATCACAAGTTCTCGTGGTAAGAACGGTGATTACTATCACAGCAAAAAGGTCACTTTACTGTAAGTATACTATCTAATAGGTTTAGATGTAATATCCCAATACAACAAAACTACCTCCTTAATGCGTCTCTGATATTTCCAGAAAACTCACAAAAATACCTCATTACAGTTTAAATTAAAATCTAATTAATCAGCTGTAAAATCTTACGTAATGTTAAAAACTATTTATAATACCAGAGAACAAACAGGCTTACGCGAGAAATTTCTGCACTGATAATTATGTTGAACTTTATACTTAAGGAAAAGTGCAGTAAAACTCACACAGGTACTTGTATTGAAACAAAATATTAAGAATATCTCCAGAAATATACAATGTAGTATTGATGACAAAACACAGGCAACAATTAAAATAAAAGTATTCGTCATAAATGCAATATTCGTTAAAAGTGGCATAGAAACTAATTTCTTCAAAAACATAAACAGTATTAATACATTTAAATACTTTTCCAAACGTCACAACGGCGAACAGAAACAAATTGAAAGTGTTTCAAAACCTTTCACGAAGTAAGTAATTTATATGGTTATTACGTAATAACTGTAGGGGTACTGTGAAATAAATAATATCTCATCTCGAGGCATGTTTCAATAAAATAAGCAGCCATTGTTTGCCATAAACTCCTATTATTGTACGATTTTAAACACCATTTTTTGCTTTTTGATGCCGCCATAGTAAATAAAAGGTATAAATCAAAATATATGTTACGTAATTTACGCACAAAAGGTTATTATATACGGTGGAAAACCGCAAGAATATTTTCTGCCAACATATTCTCCAAATAACATAGCGCCCTGCACCTCGTGTGATTCGACGACTGTTGTGTGTCATGATGTCGAAGCGCTCCAGAATTAGCATTGGCGCAATTAAATATGGACTCACCAGGAAAGAAATAAAAGTGTAGGAATGAAACCATTTCATGACCACTAGGTATACAGTTAACTTTCCCCGTGATTAATCATCTTTCCTAAGAATAAATAAGAATAAAGGGTCAACTCTACAACCCTTGCTGTGAACTCCAACATAAATAGTTCAAAATATACATGGCGGAATGTCAGTTCCTGACAATTATGCCAAAAAAAGGGGTCCAACTGATAAGGAGGCATACGTAACATGCAGCAGCCAATCAGAATCTAGTGAAGAGTTAGGGCGGCAGTTGACGACAGTATGTCTTGATAGTCAATGAGGGTGAACGAGATAGATACGGAGCAGCGCTGGAATGCTAGGCTTGTGAAGGGATGTGCAAATTATCGTAGATGCAGAACAAATTCGCGGGTTCACCGACCTGTAGGTTAGCCTCCAAGAATATATCTGTGCTCAAGCAGACAGCAGCTGCACATTGGCTGTTCGTCGACACAAAGGCATCACATGATCGGGCATGCACTTAGCTGCTTATTTTTTTATTGGTTCAGCGCCCGTTCAAGATACGTCTATTGCAAAACTTTCACATGTTCACAGTAAAGCGAACCCTACCTTGTAACCGAAAGAAAACGCAAGTTTTTCAGTCATAAACTAAAAAAAAAAAAAAAAAAAAAAATAACTGACGTATAATAAGCTAACATACATTTTTGGTGTTAAAATATTTAGTTACACATTAAAAAATTTCAACTTTTCTATGTGACGGTGTTGCGTTATCTGCCAGATTTTTTAAATGTAAGAATAGTAAAAAGTGTAAATTAGTGTCATTAAATATTATTTGTACCTTAGTTTGTTTTAGTTTGATGCACGGAAACAAAGGAAGACGATAAGTCGACTCTCTTACGTGCGTTAAGCACCGAATCGCCGCAAAGAGCAGAGTACTAAAGTAACGTACAATGTTTTCGCAGAGAGTGTTTTTCAGTGGAACTTCGAGCGGTGACCCTAGTAACTTATTTACTGGAAGTATGTGATAAGGACCTCGCCTACCATGGGCTTAAATTGCATTGCAGCATGTTCGTAATATAATTTTTTTAAAGAAACTATTCCACATATACCCAATGTGTCTACGTAGGAAAAAAAAAATACACTCCAAACGATGACCGAAGAGTAGTTTCAAAGCATCACGTCGATTAGAAAAATCATTTCGGAGCTCCTCAAAATGGCTAAAAACAGCTTTTCCAACATATTATATCCGAAAAACTACTTGCGGGATTCGTGTCAATATTGTCTAAGAGCATGCAATGGACTTTGCTTAAAACTTTCCACCAATAAAAAGAAGGGGTCAGCGCTGAAAGTGTCAGTCAGGCGAGTGTTCTACGATAGCACTTCACGCCGTTTCAATGTATTGCGGTAGAGGCGATACAGCGTCACAGGAACTGGTCAACATCGCCCTTAGCGCCGTGCCTCACTCACACAAACACACGGCCAGTAGGCGGGCGCCTTTAAGTCCAACACATGTCTCTATAATTTAGTTTTTCGGTTATGGTTGGTATTGTTACAGATACAGCAATGTGAAAAAGCCATTTTTAAGACTTATGAGGTGCTTGGTGATAAATTTATTTAAATAAGCGTATGCAGTGTGCTCTATTTTCGTATATAAACGCATTGTAAATAAGTTTAATGGTTGTACATGACAAAAAAATACACTTTCCATACCACACTACAACACGCCTCAGGCACCTGGTCCAACTAACTCTTAGGGGGATCACTACCCGCTGTGTTTGAATAACGAAACTTCTGCACTTAATTCGGCCTACAAAATGTTCATAATGTTATTTGCTTCAACAAGGCAGAGAGAATAATTTCTTACATTGTATACAGTTGGCGTTGCTTGATTATTAATGCTTATACAAAGCCTGTGACATTCCGGAATGTTATTAGACAAAAACTAGCACAGATAGTGAAGGTGTGACAATTTGGCAAAGCTTAATAAGGTAATATATGTGCCAAGTCAGACAGGAAATTTTAATAAATCTAATTGTATGGAAATTAAAGAAATAATTGAAGGATTCGAAGAAGATAGATACCAACATCCCTTAACAGGAATTGCTTGATAATTTACTTGTATTTTTCAGTTTGAGTCATAACTTTTATTAAATATGTATCACCAACATTTTCTCTTTAACAAGCCATAGGATATACAGTATTCTTGATAAACTGCTTGACATAAATAATAATAGCATATTTGATTAATATGTCATGCAGAATCATTGCAAGGGAATTTTAGGTTGATTTTCAAGAATGATTACTAGTCCAATATAAGATGAACATAAAACACTATTATGGTCTCCAATATTCATCACAAATACCTGCAATGCCTCAACATTGCCACATGTATCAAAAAATTTTAAAACCAGACGTTATTGCAGAAAGACCATAAATAAAATCTATAATCTAGCTCTCCCGCTTGAGGTATGTGGTTTCCCTACTTGAAATACGGCGGGACTGTCCAGCAGGTGTGTCGGCAGAAAGAGAAGAGAGGGCTAGCGGGACACGTCCAAGGCGGGACGACTGACGTCGCGGGTAAGTGCTTACCGCTGTTCCCCCACTCGACTGCTTAATGGGGGAGCCGGTTACTTCGTTCCCGAGGACCCGGTCGATCGAGACAAGCTGCGGTAGAGAAACCCCCTACCCCCTTATCCTCCGCTTCGAGATACGGTCTGGTGTACGGCACAGCGAGTTAACCCTTTCTTCTGGTCCCTAATTAAACTACGACCTCACGTGCAAAGACGAAATGATGCCTCAAGTTAAGCGAAACCTTTACTGCTCGCTCTTAAAATAATTGTACCTTTACAAGCAAAATCCTTGGAAATCCTGTAGCCAAAGAATTTCCTCGTAAAATTTTCCGAATAACATGTTTATAAAATTGCAGATGGAAACATAAAATTTTAACTATCTATTTTATTCTGAACATGAAAAATATCTTGCTTTTTAAATATTAGTTGAACAAATAATTTTACATGCAGTATAAATATAAATACATCGAGGAAACATTTTCGGTGGATGGACAAGGAATTTGAGACTGCGTCCTCGAAACACACCCCTGTACAACCTTGACTTGATACTCCTTTGTCCTAATTTATTTGTATATATTCAAGTTATCGTTCAATGACATAACTTCCTTAATTTTCTAGCAAGTCATTAAAATAAACTATTATTTTATTTCAACAAAAGTGTAGCAAAGGATATAATTTGTGTTGTTCAATATAATTTCTGACCGACCCGTTATTTTGGTACGCTACAAAATTTTTCTAAAGGGATTTAAAAAATCGTATATTTTCAAACAAATGTTCTTATAAGTTGAATATTTGTAGTTTTACGAACGTAATACAAGGTACAAAGAATTTCCTTGTAATTTTTTAAAACAATAATGAGTAAAAATTAGATTTTTGGGCGACAACTGAAGGGTAGCGCTCATAAAAACCATTAATTGTAACAGCAATATCGAACAGTGGGAAAAAATAGTTAAAAGGTCTGAAGTAGAGCCATCGCTTTTCCGAAGGAAAAAAAAACAAGATTCGTAACAAGTTGCAGTTGAAAATATTGTACTTCGTCTCAGTAACAGTAAGTGGGTACTAAATTTGCTGCGCGGTAGAGTGCTGGCACTGGAATCAAACCTGTTCACTCTTGTAGTAACTACATTTTTATTTGCAATGTATGGCGTACGACGAAAAACCACATTAAAGGTTTTTCTATTATGTAAATATTTTCACAGAAAAAGAATTTTGTGGCATAGGCTATACAAAATATTTTGTTAGTTTTGACATTTCCAAATATGTTGTGCTCACGACAAAAAAATTATTGTCAACATTAAAAACTTTAGTCACTAAAAATGATTTTGTGTTGACCACGAAATTATTTGCCCAGGAACGTTACTAACTTTTTTTTTTATTAATTTTCATGCTCCGAATTCTGGAAATTTAACAATATACTTTACTAATTCAAAGCTTGGATGTTTCACTAAAACAATATTTGGATTAAAAATAATATATTACATGCTGGAAATAACACAAAAACGTTCATATTTACTTACTGTTCACAAAAATGGCATATCTACTTAATAAATAAATGTTTCGAAAGTAAACTCTAAATGATTAAATATGGTTAAAATTTGATTTATCAGTTTAAGAAATTTTTTTATGGTGTTTGTATATTTAAAAATCTCTAATTCTGATTTCTTGCCTAAGTTTCCAAAAAAAAGTTAGTCCAAGGGCCATGACCAATACCAAGGGATTCAACGCATCATTCGTCTGGAGTGATTTCGGGAAACCATGGAAAACAGGCACAGGGATGGGCGGAGTCGGGAATCGAACCCGTAGATTCCTGCAACGTGATACACTTGCACCACCTCACTCGTTGACAAGAATGGAGGAATATGCGCATACTGTACACGTTACATTAACAATGGAGTACTGTTACATTTGAAATAATTTGTCTGTGTGCTTAAAGTCAGTGTGTGATTACAGACATACTATTCGTATTCCTCACGTTCCTGTACATGTATCGCTGTAGTCAACTAACGAGGATTACATACGAAAACAGTGGGTCGTGGGCAGTTGCGAGAAGAATCTTGTACCTACGTCATACCGATCAATAAACATGTTCGTATAACAGGGGTATGCATTCTGGCATTTCATATAAAAATCCGCAGTCATTACAACATCTGGAACAAACGAGGTGGGTCATTAAAAGTGAGGACACGAATTGGAATTTTTGTGAGGTCATCCAGAGGAACACGTAATAATTAAATGTTATGTAATCGTATTCAATAGATGTATTATACTCTACCATTTTTATAACGATCAAAATGTATTAGAATACACAACAGTGAATTCAGTGAACTTTATGGATCCAAATACACTACACAATGTAATATGTTCTTATTTATATTACAATCACTGAAGTATTTTCACAGCAATGAGTGATCAAGAAAATTAAATTTATGTAGGAACAAACAGAAAACGGACTATTGAAGACAGACCGTGACATGATGTCGTACATAGGCCTACAAATACTACAGTATAAAATGGAATACTACTGAAGACACAAAAATCTCTGTCCAAAATAAAATAATACGTTTAATTCATGTCTTCATTAAAGTTTACTGGCCGTCCTAATAACCTTACATGAAAGGATTACTAAGAAAATAAGTTGTGAATGCTCTCAAACACTAAGGGGAAGTAGAAGTGAAAGTAATGATAGTTAAGTAAGTTCTGACAACATAGCTAAGTGCAGGAGGACGACAAACCAACTTGCAGCACACACATACGGCATATTAAGTTCTCAATTTTGTCTATCAATTACTGATAGTTTTCACTTACTAACTGTGCTCAGGTAGACCATTTAAATTTCAGGAGTCTCCGCGAGTTTAAACAAAACACGTCCAAAACATTACTGAACTGTTCTGTTCAGGGAAACGCGGCGTCGGGACGTTAACACTATTGAGATGGAAGTTTTACCGGGAATTAAACCTCCCGATGCAACATGGGAGGATCTCAGCAAGCCTCCTGGACTGACCAGCGGGACATCCTTCCTTCTTTCCTTCAGTGGAACTCAAAAGCGCAGGACTTCGACCCAGAACAGCTCGGTGGCTCACACACGTCCATTCGTAATCACAATTCATGGAACAGTCCCTTCATTCAGTCGCGTCCGTGCTTATTCTTTGCCAACTGCATTCCGACAAAGAGTACGTAAATCTCTACTGCACTTAAAATGTTTTATGCCTCGCCCAAATCCTTTCAGTGCTGCACTAAACTGCACTATTACTTACGTACTGAGGATTCTTTATAAAAATTAGAACAAAAAATTAATTAACATTAACGCTTACAAGTTCTAAGTAATAAAATCGGCCCCAATATAACAAAAATACAAATACCATTTTAATGATGACATTAACATGACCAGGATTTAAAGTTTAAATGCCTGTAATTAAGGGCTTAAACCTACATATTACAACTGGTATTACAAAATAGCAGTACCATAATACACATACAGTTATAAAATATTTTGTTACTTGTACTGTAACCTTATTTGTGATAACGTTATTCTACAACATTCCTCCAGTCTTGTCAACGAACGAGGTGGTGCAAGTGTATCACGTTGCTGGAGTCTACGGGTTCGATTCCCGACTCCGCCCATTCTTCTTCCTGTTTCCTATGATTTCCCGAAATCACTCCAGACGAATGACGGGTTGAATCCCTTGGTATTGGTCATGGCCGATTTCTTTCCCGGTTCATTGGCATTGTTAATTTCTTTGTGTAACTGTATCTAATGATCTTAGCTGGTGATGAGATGTTAGGCATCCATTCTCTACCATTCTTCAGTCAAAGCAGTTGGTACCGGCAGCCAGCCATTCAAAAGTGTATGCTGTATTGCATATGTAGTAAGAACTGTCATAATGCAGCCCACTCTTTTAACGAATTTTATACGAAAACGGTTTTACAAGGTGACCTTTTTTTTTCTTTTACTTTTGACGTACTTCTCTAGTCGAAAACCGCATTAAAAGTTCGTAATTCCTGATGGTATAAAAGTGGCATGTAATAAAAGGGGTAGCCACCCAAGTGTTTTGTATTGGGGTGCAAGGTGTTGATGTGATTCTAATGTATAATTCAAGGTCCCGATGGTATAAAACAATGCTCAGCTTGTCATTATTAAATGCCTCTTAATTTCCATTATTTTACAAAAATACACTATAAATTTTCCATGATTAAGGGCTCATAGCGCCGTTAATATTAGTTTTAGGTAGGCTACAAAGTGTCCCGTATATTTTCTACCTGATTTTTCATAAGGAATAACCTTCCGAAGTTTGTCGATCGAATACAGCCCCGTCCTGTACAGTAATAAAACCATTATCTTTGTCCCAACATTTTAAACATGACTTTTCAAATGACATATCGCCACAAACAAAGTCGCTGTTTATATGTACAAAATGTGTGTCGTCCTGTCGAAACATACGAAGAAAAATAGCACTATCCCTTATTGTTTCGGCACTTTTCAGTATGTTTGAGCTGAATAAAAATAATCAATATTTTTATGTCTGCACACCAGTAAAATAATATTTTATCATATCTTATTTATCTAGTATAACATCATCAAAAACAACAATAGAATCGTTACAACAATGATCAACATCAATCAATTAACTATTCGTTAGTAGGGAAAAAGTATGCTACTGATTAGTTAATTAATTTAATTGCTGCATCAGTATTTTCTCCTAAAGCGATATATTTTGGTTGAATTAAACTTCTCAAACGTACAAATGAAGTATCAAAATTCAACCGTCCGGGGGCGTATATAAAAATATCTATCATAAGAGTGGTTTAACCATAATTAGATGCGCCGGAAATCAAGCAACGAATGTTATCTGGTAATAATTCTCCATGACATTTATTTGAAATATTATTGTCGGATATTCTTGTTTTTATATCCCAATATATCTCTTTAGGTTATCTATTCAATTTACTTATAGTATAAATTTGTCTTTATAAATGAGTTAAGTATTTAAGTTATCAGACAAGAAATTAATCTTAAATAAAAGGTATAACGTACACTTACGTTTATTTACAGGTATTGCTAAGAATACTTTTATTATCTTTGAAATTCATGCAATGTAAAAATTGTAATTATTATTGTTCTATGGTATATATTCTCTGTGACTAGTTTTAGTGTAGATATTTATGTATGTTTTATTATCTAGAGCATTGCAGGAAATTATTTTGTTAATCTTAATATTTAATTGTAAAGGCTCTTACTAGGTGGCATAATTTTATTTAAAACAAATAATTTTCAAACCAAAATAGTAACCGATTCGCTAGTAGGAAGAATTTATGTTATGTTTTACTGCGTTTCGAAAACAAAACCTTTTTCACTGTGGAATCAACAAGAAATAAGTATAGGAGGTTTTAGGAAAAGAAAATGGAATAATATTTTTGATAGTAGAGGTCCGGCTGAGAAGATTCTTGAGGAAAGTTTGCTTTCTTCGAGGAATTCCAGGGGAAGAACTTCACACGACCTGGCGCTATTAATATTTCTGTTCTGAAAGTAGCAGAGTTTTCCAGATCAGAAGAATAGAAGAGGAATTCATGCCACTTCGTACCGTCTTCCCAGAAGCTTTTGTCAGACTTGTCTTAGCCTGGTATACTTTTGCCGAGTACCAAGAGGAAGAGTTCGGCAACGTGGTAGTACCACGTTTCCCCTGGTACTAATTCTTTCCAAATTTCGAGCTCAGGAGAGTTCGAAATACACTCTTATTATCGCACTGGTAAGCTGTCCCAGCCCTTTTCGACCGATAGAGAATATTTCAAGTTCTTGATTTTTCTGCAATTTTGGCAGAGAACTGCTTAATTTTTGGATTTTCTTGGAGTAGTGCCAAACAGCCCGCGAAAACCCCTAGATTAAGAAGTCACCGGCAAATCCTAAATGTTATGAATAATTGCTACAATAAACTGCAGGAATATGATAATTCGAAAACCAAATAACTAAAGAATGGAAAACAGCATTCTAAACTCACGGAACTCAGGGTCATTCTGATAAATATTGACAGAGAAATATTTTTTTTTTGTTTTGAGTCAAAGTTAATACACACAATTTTCATTCTTCTGAAATATTCAATGGTCTAGTAAGAGTCTTAAATAATGGTATACTAATCTGTTCAATTTTCCTTTTACATTACTAAACTATATTCCCAATATTGCAGCGTCACAGAAGGTCTTTGTTACTACAGGGAAAAGAAACCCAATATTGACAAAATCTTAGTGATAATCCTATTGTTTTTGAGGCCTAAATATTTTTTAAAAATAAAGTTGCTTCTTTTTTACTTACTGTTCTCTCAATTTTACATAGATTATTAAATTAATTCTATTTTTGCTAATATACCTTCTCAGGGCTCGTGGATTTAGTAAAATAATGGTAAACAATATCTTCCTAAGCTGAGGTTAGGTTAAGTGGAGATATTACAAAGATTTCATTATTCTTTAGAAACAGAAAATATTCGGTATGTTAGATTCAGTTTAACACAACATATTTAACACCAAACATTACACAGAAAAATGATAATATATGTTTTAGAGATCAAAATGGCGTAGAAAATGTAATCGAACTCCCTGTTGGTCAATATAATATAGAAGATCTTGGAAAACTATAAAAACTATTTCTCCATTTAACAAAATGTTAGCTGGTGCGAAAGAAAACAATATTTTATCAATCAAATAAGATAAGGTAACAAACACGGTAAAAATAATAGGTATTTATGACCTGGTAAATTATAAATCATACTCTGTTGGCAACATTATATGTTTTACACAAAAAAAAGTCTTTGGAAAAAATTAACTTCACCGGGCTGATTAAATTCCCAAAACTACTCAATTTGAAACAATTATTATTCATTGTAATTTAGAAAATGACATGGTTCTAAAGCATGACGATAAACATGTATTATTGCTTCATTTAAATATAGTCTTTATTTTGGTTAAAAATTTATTACAAACCAAATTATCAATAATTTTTCCAATACATACAGATAAGGTGAAAAATATTGTGTTAGAAATAATAGATGAGAAGTAAAAATTAATCGACTTTGATTCTGCTGAAATAACTGCAATATTAGAAATTAATCCTTAAGTAAATACAGTATTGACTAATAATTAATTATGTAGTAAATAAAGATGGATAATATTACTATAGAATGTGTAATGAAAGATTTAGGAAAAGAATGGCCAAATTGAATCCATCGAAATTGGAAATATGTATACAATAATTTAATTAGACTGAGTTGTACTCAACTCATTCAGCAAAAAATTTAGTAGATAATTATTACTTTTTTAATTTATAAAATGAGACAAAATTTGGAAATTTTAGATAGTCACAATATTGACTATAATTATCATTTTGCTAGTTTTTTTGTTTGTGAAGAAAATGTTTATTTCAATACCACAATAGCAGTTGATAAAAATTATATGAAATAAAAAATTTGGGAAGACGTAAAATTTGAATTATTTGGCGTGGATTCATTTCACAGAATTGTTGTATTTAATCTTTACTTAATTATTCATGAGTTTGAAGTAGAATTTAAAAATATAAATAATCATTGGACATTTTAATTTATTGAAATACAATTCGTTTATAATGTTTGTTTATTTTTTTTTTTTTAAACATTTGCAGTCATTTACACTTCTTTATTTTGAACCACGTGTTTTACTCCTTTTTTACGGCAATTTTGTAAAATTGTCTTGATAAGTGTGAACGAATTATCTAAATATTTAGACATTTCTTGGGAATTGGTTTTTCGTGCAATTTTGAACACTAAAAAAGGGTCATTGTGTTCTAACATACATATGTCCTCTACTCAGGAGCCTAACCAGTTACTTGCCCATTTTCCTCGCTTACCTCTGTCAAATATGTGCAGATTTTTAAAGGTACATAAATTCAAACATAAATAAATGTATTCATTAATTCAGTTTTTAGAGGACCCATTATGTATGTACTCGCCGAAGCAGACCGCAAAAGCACTGCGAATAAAATGTCATGCTTCTGTTGTAAACTTACTAATGAATTAGTTGCAGTAACAGTACGAATAACAAAGAATGCTCCTTTGTATGACTTATTAATGCATTAGTTGCAGAAGATCTATAAAGTACTACGAATAACGTATTTTTCTCACGTGCGTTACTAGCGCTCCTGCTGTAGTACTTACGTATACATTACTCGTGCTCCTGTTGTACAATTTATGTATGCATTAGTTGCAGTAGACGGCAAAAGCACCGTGTGATGCTCCTGTTACAGAAGCTCTGGGTTCATATATAACTCGTTTAAAGCCCCGGTGACGTCTGATTAATTGTTCGATTTGAATGTAGGTATCAAGAAAAGCAAGAGGAATATAGATCTCATAGTTAGGTACCAATAGCTTTCTTGAAAAGATTTTTGCACCAATTTTTTTAGTGACTTAAGTACACATCTGCAGCCCTGATACGAGGTTAATGATGAAGAGATATGGAAAGGTACAGTATCGAGCGGACGACCGGAACAATTAATCGTCAATAAAATCTGAAATACTCCTCAAAATTCTATGAAATTTTTTTGCCGAGTAGATATTTTATCAGCGTACGTTTATTTATGTAGCACTATGCAGTAGTATGATTTACTATTGAGGGGGAAACAAATTAAAAATTCTGTTTTTCGAAAAATAAGGACTTGAAACAACAAAATCTACAAAAATTAAAAACTGCAATTTTTTAAATTTTAAATTTGATAATATCTTAGCCCTTATAATAACAGCATTTGAAAAATACTAGCGTTTTTATGTGAAAATGAGTTTTACATCTGTGAACCTCCCGTCCACGGATTATTGGATATTAAAATTATTGTCAAAATGAAACACGATTATTTTTTCAAACATATTTACTCAGGCAACTAATAATTAGGAATTATTTCGTAGACCACAACTCAACTGCCATGCTAGATATATTTTATAAGTCTATCGTCTGGTAACGACTCTAATGCTTTATTTTATTACTAATTAAACTGTAACGGTCCGAGGCATTAGAAATGTTGAAATTAATATAAATATCAGTAATGGTCAAAGGTCAGAAATTACTTCAATAATGATTGCTTACGGGAAAAAAACCCTCACGAGGTTTTATTGTCGACAATTTATGCTTTGTCGGGTCAAAATAATTTTGAGCTAGAGACTGATTTTTCGGTTGGCATTATTGTTTCAAGTTTGTGTACAGAACAACTCTCCTTTTATTTTATTGTTTTTGCTTTTCGCAAAAAGTTTAGAAAGTAGGTCTTAAGCCATTAATTTGTTCGTGAAAGTCAAGTTGCTTTAACGGAGGTGATTATTTTATAGTTCAAAGTAGCTACCACCTAGAGGAAGAATATTTAAATTTTAAACTCGAGGTGAAGCCTAGCCGGTTGCAAATTTAGACGCACACTTCTCCGACTTCACCAACTCCCGCGCTAATTATGCGCCAAGTCCTTGAAGAGACGTCACGTTCCAAGTCTGGCCTGCGAAAGCCTACACCATCTGCTGGCAACAGATAAAGCCCATTGTTACGCTCCTTAATGTTCTTCTTTCCACGTCAGCGCCCGAATATCCCTAAGAGTTTCACAAATACGTTTCAAAGTATTTGCATTTAAGAAAACGGTAATTACGAACAATATTCTTAAGCTCTCAAACAGAGTAGTCTTAATAAATTTTAATATATTTAGCCTAAAAATCACACAGAGTACACATTTTCTATAATTTAAATACTCCAATCAATACTATAACAACGTACTGTCAGTTAATTTATCATTAAAGAAGCTCGTAAATATAATTTATTGAATTTTTAAAATTTGTTACGATAGTTATCATTATGCCTGATAAAATCCTGCTGAAATATAAATTTGTATGCATTTTTAGGTTTTTCTAAAACAAAGATTCCTCATACAGTGATAGCACATGTTCTCATCACAAATTTAGAAACACATACACTTTTAGTAGCCTATAAGTAAAGTATGCAGTGTGCATAATTTCAAAATTTACTGTACATCACAGTCAATAATATATTACCAGGAATAGTTAAAATATGCTCTTATGTATTATACTATAGTAAAATTGCAAAAAATCACCTTTTTTGTGTTTTTTACAGCGCACAAGCAGATCAACACGTAGATATCAAGGGTTAAAAGTTTCAATGACGTTTCTATCTACTATTAATTTAAAAAAACACCCTCTACTGCTTGAAGCTAAATTATTGGAATTGTCGAAGTTTAATTTAAACAACATGTAAAAAATGGATCAAATTAGAAAATTTTAATTTTTTTTCTGACCTACTTATAATTTGTTTACATGATTCACGAACATTTAAATATTTAAATGTACATTTTGACCAACTATGAACGTCGAAAATTAATGTTTAAATACATATTTGCTCAGACACATACGTTTTAATGATAAGTTACGATGGCATGACTTAGTAGGCCCTAATTGTACAGGTGTGCAGTTGGAAATCCTACCAAGACATGGTTTTCTCGCAGACGTGTTGGTCTGATGACAAATTGCTGAGTGAAGCAGAGAAGTTTCGCTCTGCTCGAAGAGTGAGATGTTGGGGAAGGGAGAGAGTGTGTGTGAGATAGATAGATAGAGAGAAAGAGAGAGAGAGAGAGAGACCTCAGGGTAATTAGCAGTGAGGCCGGCCGGCCATGAAATTGAACCCGTACTCCGAATAAATAGAAGTTACCAGTTCTATCCAACTTCAAACTTATGCTTTCCCGCTTACCCCTCTCCACCCTACCCCCCTCAAATCTCCTAGACGAGGACCGTGCAGTAGGTCGGATCGGGCTTAGCGATGATAATTTGCAAGACTCAAATTAGTGGCTGAAGAAAACAACCTAAACATAAGTGATTTATTCTTTTAAAAGTTATTTTTTAATTCGAAGCGAAGCATACATCGCAAAGTACTATCGTATTTTTGTAAATATTCTTGTTTTTAATATAATTCACTTTTTGCGACATAAATATATACAGAATGTACAGAAATTGCCGTGTAGTACGTACACAACGCGAATCCTGAGATAAATTAGAGACGATAATACTACTGATAAAATATGGTACGACGAGATTTTACGCGCAAAATGTAGCAACACAGCGCGAAAAATGTCCCTTCTTACGGTCCATGTAAACCATATTATTTCGTGTACGTCACAACAACAAATGTTAAATCCTTATCGGACTGTTCAGGATTTTAATTCTCGTCCATAATATTACAGTAAAAATATTAAGATATCTGGGAAACGAAAGAGAGGACTGTTTCCGTGCCATGTTGCCACGTTGTGTGCGTAAAATAACATCTTACAACAATTTGTTAATGAAATTTTCGACTCCAATTTAGTACAATTTAGTGTGGAACACGTATAAAAAACATGTAAAGAAAGCCACCGGAAAGGGTGGAAGCTAAACACATGTGACAAGTTAGACTACTGACAAATGATTAACGAACACTGAAAATCCCAGCGACAACAAGAGCAGGGGGGGAGGGCTTTTCAGAATTTCACCAATCTTGGATCACATATACTATATACAAAGCTGACTAGAATATTGTGTATTTACTTCATCCAATGTTCACATTTCCAACATGGCCGCCTTTTTTGTATTTGTAGCACAGTATCACATATTTTGGGAAAATATTTTTCAGAATTTCACAAACTTGGTACGCGTATGCTACATACAAAGCTGACATTACTGTTGTGTATTTCGTTTTGCCAGTGTTCGTATTTTCAAAATGGAGACAATTTATTATTTTTAACCTACTACAACATATCATAGAAAACATTTATCAGAATTTCAACAATCTTGGTACACATACGCTGCAAAAAAATTTGAATTAATTTTTATGTATTTCGTTAATCCTGTGTTTATATTTTCAAAACCGCGCCAATTTTTAAATTTTTAGCATAGTACCACATCGGACAAAGTTTTTGTGTATTTCGTTTGTTGTCTGTTATTTTTTCGAAATGGTGGCTATTTTCATGATTTTCGCCTTGTATTACATACCTTAGGAAACATTTTTCATTGTGTATTTAAACTTGGTACACATATACAACGTACAAAGCTAACTTTCCTTTTGGGTAATTCATTCATCCTGTCTTCTTATTTTCAAAATAACAGCCTTTTTTATATTTTAGCATAGTAGG
>PNEQ01098900.1:0-33648 GCA_003012365.1 Medauroidea extradentata | reverse complement strand
ATCATGTTTCGGATGTGCTAGCAGTCACGTCGGCCGCCCTCGAAGGGTTAAGACGCAGTTGGGACAAGTATCTATGACGTAGGTTCGGCGGGATTCCCACTATGAGCCACCCGGGCTTTGAATCATCGGCCAGCCCTCAAGGTGTTACGAAACAGCCGCCGACCACTGGCCTCCAGGTACATGGCACGCAACAATATATATATCTTTGTTTGGTTTTCAATAATCTAACTAGCATTTTTAAGATGTTTAATTCATGGAGTTCAAAGGATATATTTCTATGACAATATTTCAATACAGCTCCCAGAATTTTGTGGAAAAGTTAATTTTAAAATATTTGCATTTCCTTTAATGTTACATTCATTTTGTAGCCTGTATCGTTACATTTTAGGCTATTAATTATAGTTATATAGTTTTATAATAAGGGGAATACAAACGTTTTTCCTTTTTGGTAATGTTTTTTTCTTCTTTCAATAAGTGTCTAAAATTGGCCTCTGTTTATTGTGCGAACCCTTGGAAGAAATTGTGGACGTAAGAAAATCCAGTATTTCTGGATTTGGGAAAAGCGATCAGGTTTGTGAAAGCTTCCGTTAATTAGACCAGCGGTGCACCAAATGTGTTTGCTAGGGTGGGTGTGGGCACACGTCCTAGTAAATACAATTTATTGTGTCAGTTACTGACCTGTGAATATCGACTTATTTCTTACTTATTTACTTTACGTACATATTATTCATAAACATTTTGGATTGAGGGATGGTTGTGTGGCGGTTGTCCGTAAGCCATCTTTCCACCCCATTCCAAAAAAAAAAAAAAAAAAAAAACTAACAAACGTTTAGTGTGCCATGCGTCCATTTATCAGATTAATAAGAAGCGTAGATGACAACAAAAGAACTTGCAGATGTGATTTTTGAAAGGTTACTATACCTGCAAGTACCACTCATTATAGTACAATTGGTCTGTACGTTGGCAAAAAAATTATTTTCTTTGATAGAACATGAAGTCCTCTTTGAATTGTTACTGCAAATGACATGACTATATTACGCCAACATGTTGTTGCCGTAGACCAGAGGCTTTTGTTGCCTGTACTATGTCACCCGTTTACAGAACAGTATGTATAGTTTCTCATCTGCTTCTTGAAAAAAACCACCTTAAAGGTAAAAGTGTGGTTAGTGAACTCCTGAACACTTAAGTTCCACTTGATTCTAAAAGTGACATTCACGAATGTTTCGCGTAGAGATAAGTCTTGATGTTTTTCCTAAACAATCTCAAGTGTAACGTCAAACAGTTATACGTTGAAACTGCAGCAGTCTTAAATAAGTGAGTCGTTTAGATTATTTTTAAGAATACTTATATTTTAATAGTTTAATTTTGAAAACAACAATTCTGTTTGTACATAGGCCTACAGATTGGGGAAAGAAACAAGTGGTGTATGAGAGCATTGCTACAAAACTAATGAATGCTATTATTAATGCACTATAACAATTTTAAATGCATAATTTGTGTACTTGACACCAGAATAGGCAAGCATATTCCGTATACAACAGTAAAGTAAGGGCAGTAGCCTATTTTTGAAATTTCTTACATATTATTTTAGTCCACACGAACATTATGACATGCAGGTCTATACACAGATAATACCGGTACAAAACTTTTCAAATTGTTTAAATTAATACGCATTCAAGACATACATAATATAATTTAATACATTAGACGGAAAACGAACCTATTGACTTAAGGACACAAGTAAGAAGATAAAAGATAAGGACGCAGTATTCCAACACTTTTAAACAGAAGACGCCACTAGTCTAGTATAGGAAATGTTTTGCGCTGAGAACGATCATGTGGATATATATATACAATATAGTTTTAATTTATTGTCAGCAAATGGAGTTATTTACAAAAATAATAACATATTTGTAGACGATGTATGAATAAATATTCACATACATTGTATTTAAAGAGTACTTCGTAAATAATTTACAACATCCAAATAAATTTACGTTATCTATTAATGAGTAATGCATATGATATTACTATATATAAAATTACAACAAAAAAGTATTTATATGTTACGAGGTTATCAGCAGAAACACGAGTATAAGAATTATTTGTTACTGTGTGTTACTGTGTTGTGTGGCTTCTAGAAACTGTGTATTTATATTAGGACTTGAAGAACGCAGCAACATATCAATAAGCATGTACTAGTGGCAAATGTAGTTCAAAATATAGCACATTCAGCCAGCTCTCTATAAAATTATAATGCATATAATTGATACTACTTTTAATTCACAAAATGTCTTGGTTAATAGTATAATAAATATTGGGAAAGAGTACGCGAGTACAAATTGGTACATCGTTAGACAAACTTCAAAACAGCAAGCCTGTAGGTGTCAGCTGATCCCTGAGGGTTGAAATGTGACTATACCATGATACACGAGGGAATGTGAACCAGAGCTTATCAATGAAACCCTCCGGTCAACTGAAACATCCGCAAAGTTCCCCACATGCGCAAAATCGTGATCGACCGCACAAGAAATCAAGCACAGCTTGGCATAAACAGTGGTACGTTTATTGCACTACTGCAGCTCCATTAACATCGTCGAAAGTAACAGTTCTTATCTAAGAGTGAAACCCATTGAAAAAATAATATTCAGTCGAATAGGATTTTTCAAGAAGGGCTCAGTAGCAGACAGCAATACTTTAAATTTTTCAGGAAAGACATACACGTGATTTTCTCCCAAAGTAGGATGGAATCCACATTTGCGACTTATATATTATCTTTCCAGTAACAATTTCTTCAATGTGAATTTTACCTAGTTAAAAAAATCCCTTTCTTTCCTATCTTGTTTTCTACTGTCGGCTCCTCTTTAAATACTTTAATCAATTTAATCTGATTCGTTTATTTCACCTATGGGGGCCTCGGTGGTGTAATGGTCAGGCCACTTGCCTTCCTAATCGGTGTTCCGGGTTCGATTTCCGACATTGCTCGTCACGAATTTTTCGCCAGTGGGAAAGACGTTGGTCGTTACCGTTGGAAACGCGTACTTTCTCAGAGTATTCCCGTTTACAGCCGAACATGCACTCCTCCGCTGCTTCATTGTAGGGCCTTTCGGTATGTATTATCATTAATCGGGGAACAACTACAAGAATTTCTTTTTCACTTCTTCGGAGAGACGTACAAAGCTATGTTGATACACGTGTCTAATCTAAAGCTGTTATAAAATATCTTATTTACTCAAGTTCTCTAGTTTAATAGGGATCTTTGGAATCGACTAATATCGAATAAAAAAATATTATTAGAAAATCTTCTTACCTTTCAATAACCATCGTCACGAGATAAGATATTGGCTTCGGTTTTCTCTCTTACGTGCACATTTTACTCATAAAAAGCAAAACTATTCATAAGTGCATACATATCTGGAACTTCACACAGGTAGTTTTCGTTAGAGCTACAATGAAACAAAATTTTTGCCATAAAATATTATTACATTTGTGATAAAATTAAATTGTTATAATCGAATCATTTATGTATAGTAGTAGAGATATTTTTGAAAGAACTGTGCAATGGGAGTGCATGACTGGATTTATTTGCTTGGACGTACTCCATTGCGAAATAAATTACTGTCAAAAGAAAACTAAAAATAAGACAAGAAAACTTCAACAAGCAGAGTATGCTACAGTCAACATGTCCAAGCAAATAAATCCAGTCAGTAGAGATATTGTTAAGTATAACGTTCTAAAGTGCAAACATAAAGAGAGCTTGTTTGGAGAGGTGTGTGAGGACGCTAGTATCTCTGTGTAGACTTGGGGTGAGTGTAAGGTAAGAGGTAAGAGACAGAGGCTGATAGTAACGGTACAGGGCTAATGTAGCACTATGAAGATGACTGCTCAGACAGAAACGTGAGTGAGCGGCTGGCAAAGTGGAGAGGAGAACGACTAGACCTGTGGCCGTGAACCGAACATGCGACCGCAAGCATGGGGCTGCCCAGCGGTCAGAGGTCACCACTCAGCCCCTTTTCCTCTCCAACCAAGCAGCTTGCCATGTTTGCGGTCTGACAGAAGACTACCACACTCCCCTCTTTCATGTACCCTAGGTCACTGACTCAAGTCCGTGCATTGCACGGCTCATACAGTGAACCGTCTGAGCATTGGAGAGAAACTTTGACTTCAAGCTCCCCTATGTGGTATATGAACAAAGAAATACTTGTATGAGCAGCGGAGTCGAATAACCATTTCATCCCAAGGCAAATTTTGTTGACCCGTCAAAAAGGTTTCGTCTCATAACGTATATATGTGCGGCTGACGAGGAGCAGTCTTTTATTTTTTTATTATTCAAAACTTACTTCTTGAATACGTTGAACAGGGAAGTCAATGGAAATTTTAGTATATAAAAATACTCTGTACCATTTATATTATATATATTGTCGACAAATATTAAATATAGAATAATAATTAGATAAATATTATATCTGTTTTAATATTAGTGTTTGTTTTTTCTCTGTGTTGTGGCTTTGTTGCAAAACCAAATAAATAATTACAACAAATTTGTATTTAACCTATCTAAAATTTAAAACAATGCATCGCACGTTAGGTAGGTATACTTGGACTGTTAGACTGTTTTACATCTGGGTTCACATTTTTAATGTGTTAAATTTGAGTCAATTTTTCTACGCTTGGATTTTATCACGTCATACAATTTTACGAGAGTAATTTTTTTCTTTTACGCTTTGTACATAAGATTTAAAATATGCGTCTTGTGTGTCTATATCTTTGCAAGGTGCGTAGTTAATACCGCACGAAACACAACGAAATTGTTATTGAGGCGCTGAAAATATGTAGAGCTAATAACCAGAAATTATTTTCCAATCCATCATTCAGATATTTCACAAGGTCGATTTTATTATTTATTTAATTAGCAATTCACTTCTGATATAAAATCTGTTTGTATTGGACAAAAATATTTAAAGAAGTTATAAATTATTCATTAAAATCACAGGCAATTTTTACATTACCAACGAATATCAAACACGGGTGTAATAAGGTGCAACGTAAATGTGAATCACGAGAAAAGAAACACAAGACTATAATAGGCAAACAAATCACTATCGAATTACAGAAACAAAGTTTCAGCAAAACGAGTTTAATTAAATAAAACTTCAATAAATTAATTTAAGGAAGAATTTTTTTTTATTCCTGGATGTACAAGTTTGAATTACTCATTGTTTAATTCTGTTAAAATAATTTTGATGAATATATAATTGCCAGATGGAATATTGTAGACAACTAAACGAATAAGATGTTCTGTATGTTTTTTATATAACCTTAATCTTTTGTGTAGATAACGTGCTTACTTAATTGTGTATACACACGTTAAGTAAATATCAGTTAACAGTTTCAGCACGCTGATGAAATTCAAAATTCACAAAAACAAACTTTGTTTCACGCTACTATTACACTTCCTACAAACTTCGAAACTGTCACCAAATGGTTGAATTGCTGGTTGACACACTTTTCATTATATTCAAATACAAGCGTACATGCAGTATTTAAGACCATCAACCATACATACGGATTGTCCATTTAATAACTGCACAATGTTAAAATTCTTTTGTATATTTATTGCTACTAGGTTATTACATTAAAAGTTGAATAATAGTTTCACGTCTGACATATATTTGTAATATTCAACTAATAGTAAAGAAATAGTTTCGCCTAGATTTAGATTTATTAACTCTATTTTATATTGTAAACTGCCTTTCATAATACTCGTCTTGAGAAGTAAAGATGTTTTCAGTCACTTTCGTTTCCTAGAAAGGTTTTTTCGTCTGAAGTTCGCAACTGTCTTTTCGTATTTAAAACTATATAATTGACCACGATTCACTTCCTGTGGTAAATAATAATTTAATTTATAACTGCATGATCAATAAAACCATGTCTTACTTCTCATTGTAATATGTAGGCTACTCACCGTGATGATTAATTCCGTCCTTAGCTCTTCATGCGCAGGCTAGATGTTTGCCTCACTGGAGCTGGACCTTCTTCACAGCCTCTGGAAATAAAAAAAAAACATCTATGTGGTTCTTCTTGTTCGATCTTTAATTCATATGGTTAAGAAACTTCATTTCGTTCGCATACATATTGACATTTCTCGAAACAATCTGTAAGTACAGCCTTAACTTTACATAACACTGGATTATTGTAAAACGTATTTACAGCTCATGAATTACGCCCATACGTATGGATATGGTAATTAATTTTTTCCGTTCACAAATATGGGCTCCTATAAACATCCAGGGGGCGTAGCAAGAAATTTGTGGTCCGGAAACACGTGGTCCGAAATAAAGTGATCAGGAACTCGTTACTGTCTATAATTTCACAGTAAAAATACTTGCGTTACTATTTGTGTGATTAGCAGTGTATTACCGAACCTACATTAACCAATTTCATATTTAAATACGACAGTTAGGGATCAGAATAATGTAATACACATATATCTGTATTTAATACAATCATTAATCTTTTTATCTTATAATTTGCCTTACAACGAGCCACAGAATTTTACTTACACTCGCAAACATAAAAATACCCGGCCATTTGATAGACGCTATTAGTCGTCTGCTCACAGTCTACTTGCCGCGAGCGTCACAAAGTTCATAGTTTTCTCGAGAGATAGCGTGAATGGTTATGTTATTTTCACTTCTCATGTTAATCGAATAACTTTATTGCATAGGGAGAATGTGCGACTAAACATTAACTCAGTTCGTCGTACGTTGTATGATTAATTATATCTTAATTCTTTCACATGCACATAAGCACAGCATAGTCTGAACGTCAGTACATTTGTTAAACTAATAATGTTGTAGATATATTGTGAACTGTTAAGTTTTATGACTGCCCAACAATGAATTTGCGATTAATATTTATTTAGAAGCTAAAGCTTTTTTGTGTCATCATATTTTCAGACGCCTCTAGTATAAATTGTGCGCGAATAAACGACTTTTGAGGTTTCTATTTGTGTATTTAATGGTGGAAATGGCAGTTTTAAATTACGGATATGAAACGGAGCTATAAGTACGTGTTTATTTACGGGTTTCGCAAATTAAATCAAACACGTCTTATGCCTAGGTCTAATTTTAAAGAAACGTACTGTACACGACGTTGCCGCTATTTTAAAACATACTACCAGAAAACACACATTTGCAGTGTAATGTAAACTTTTCTTAATATAAGGAGCTATTTACGAGTATTTGTATTGTGTCGAATGTTTGTTTAGATGTCTGTGAAAACAATAACAATACTGGACTGAAGAAATGCGTAGATATAATTCACATAGGCCTACATGTATGACGTTTATCGAGATCTTACTTACTGTTAGCAAACACATTTTAAGTATTAGTCACTGCTATAATGTAACGTATAGAATCTGTCGAGCTTAACTTAAATGGGAAACGTTTTACTTGCAAAATGGTTGACAATTTATCTACGGACAGGTTACTGGTAATTCGGGAGGAAATATTGTCATTGCAGTCCATATGTTTAAAATCTGCTACATACGTACGTAAATATTATAGAACATTCATTGCAATTACTTATAAAATATATTATCCTTAACAATGCTGTTTCGATGACTTAAGTATTTAATTACTAGATACTTTAGACAACATTCTTCGGAGAAGTGAATTTGAAACACGAATACTGTACAAGTATATGATAAAATGTAATTTATCATTTGTATAAGGTTTCAAATTAGCTACATGACCTCTAATTTAAAAAAAAAACAGTAATATTTAAATGTAATTATTTAGCACATTGGGTTTGTGCGTTCAGACAGAAATATTGCAGGCAAGTTCTTTTATTTATAATTTAAAATACTGTTGCGCAATAAATTGCCCCACTCATAACTAAAAGTAGTAGTTATTTTATGAAAAATAAGAATATTTTTATATATAACATTTATGACGCATACGCGACTTGTACAGTAACGTTTACATATTTTTTATATAATGTTTTGGAGTATAGAATCAAAAATAAAACACAGTAAAGCATTGATCAGTCTCTTAAACTTTAAATTAGATATAAATGAAGAATTCTGAAGACTTTAAAAGCTGAAGCTATATTGGTTTTTCTTTCAAGTGAAAATATGTTCGTGACATTCGACCGTATAAAATGTTTCACAGTTTCTGCCGAAACCATATTTTTGGCACAACTGTTTGCACTCTTCACTAACTGATAATACATTTTACGTTATCTCTAATACTGGATACTGGCTATGGTTAAGCAAGAATAGAGCTAAAAAACTCTAAAATTCTAAAGTAAAATTTTGACTGTAAATTGTACGTGCACTTAAAATTAAAATGTAAACATGAGCCTATTTAACTACTTGTTTAGGTGACTTTAAAAATATTTAAGTTATAATGTAAACGAGAGTTATAGGCCTATACTATATATGTACATAAAACGTAAAACTGGTTTTTAATTGGAAAGAACAAGTTAGTTTTGAATTAATTAGAATATTAAATAAACTAAGTTTTACAAGGTATTATGTTAATGTAATTGCACGCCCAACTTATAGAATATAGGTACCATGTTCAATACCCGACCAGTTAAAAACATCCAAACACAACAGAAGTTTTACACGTGAAATTATAAGGAAGCAATCGAAAAAAAAATGTAAAATATACAGATAAAGAAAACGTTTTCTGCGGAATACACAAAACGAAACCTTGCCGGAATACCTGCAGTTTGGTTGTCTAGAACTCAATACGAAACGTAAAGTAAATGAGTGTCTTCATTTTCTGCAATTCCGCTGATTTTAAAGGATAATAAAGTTTTAAATTAATATATATTGAATTAATTACACTTAAGTAATATAACGCAAAATTTTAAAAGCCTGCACCTATATATTTTTACTATTGGCTTACCCAATGTATGTTTTTCCACAAACATAACTATTGATCATACCTTATAAGAAGTGAACTACAAACTTTTTTTAAATCAAGTTAACAAAAATAATAATTTTGTTGAGTTTCATAAAAAAAGACAATTATTAATTCCTAGTGTACTTTTTATACGTGTACCGAGAGGTAAGACCCATAGCTGTGTTTCCATTGTGGTACTTTTGGAATTTACGGTCGTGAAAAAAAAAATAGGCAAGGAAAAACAATACATCAACACTTAGAAGAGACTGATACTTAAAATTAAACTTATTATTTTTGTGTATTTTCTAATGTAGATTTCAAAATGATATTAAACTGTTAATAAATAATCGATACATTCACATGGTTTACTTTACATGTATTCATGTGATACTTGAATAAAATTACATAATATGTGTACGTGATTGGTAGTTTCACAGGTTCACCAGATAGCTACATAAATATTGAATTTTGAACCGAGCATTGTGGTTCCGGCAAAGTTTCCGAGAAAACGGGACGGAATTCACTGTTTGTTATAGGCAGTAGCGTGTTTTCTACTGGCGCTAAGCTTTATTTATCATTATTACAAGTATCCCAGGCTTCAATTGTTAAGTCTCCAAAAATAATAATGTACATGCGATTGTCAACTATAAATTTAGACAGAAAACATGAAATTTACGTTTAATAAGACATCATTCCAACCTTTTAAAAGTCAAGTTAAGTATACAAACATAATTAATAATTTTTTCTGTCTTCGTCCCGATGACTACAGAATCATGCTCCGCGCTCAACGTTGATAGGGTTGATTACCAGCCCAGTGAGGCGTTAGTGTCTGGTTAGTGGGAAACTGTAAACACTGCGAGGATATTCTTTTTGTTTTATCAATCTCGTATCGTTCATCTCCGCATGAAACTTGCCAATAACGTGGCTTAAATGGACGGTATCAACGTGACGGTAAAAAAAAAAAAAAAAAAAAAAAAAACAGGGTGCAAGTTTATGCAGCCCACTTTTTTCATTACGGAGGGATTTTTATCAAAAGCGGTGAAAAAAAGAAGTCCTAATTTGCTCGCCTTTTGATGTTAGTATGATGTTTAAATATGGCGCCTTCATTTTTTACTCTCCTCACAAACGTGACAGTAAGCTATGTATAAATACTGTTTACTTTCATATATTTCGCAACAGTTGTATTTTGAAACTCCATGTTAAAGAAATTGTAAACATACATATATTCTTTGATTATAGGTCTTAAAAGGAGAAAACGTTTGGCTCTGCACATGGCAACGGTTTAAAAATAGTTGTAAATTCAAACATTTTAAAACAGCAACAAAATATAGGCTAATTTATAATTTACCGTGCATAAATTTGATAAAAAATTGACAGCTTCATTAACAACAATTTTACATATTTTGTACCTTTTAGGTCATATTTCTCTGTTAGCAGTTTGTGTATTTGAAATGGTAAATTCGATCTTGGAACCTATGAAGTATGTGTGTTACGATTGTATAGTGTAAATGTTTGAGATAAGTAGTTGCTACGGAATTTGTAGACACTCGTGTGCATAACTGGACGATCACTTATTCGGAATAAAACTCGAGCCGTAAACTCGTCTTATGTCTAGTTTACTACACATTACTGGACCTGGGACTAGCATGACAAATTTACCCTTATAAGAAGGAGGGGTCTTTCCAATGACATACGTTTTTGTTTAGGGCATAATTGGTAGTATTCCAACATTTACTTTCGTGACTTTTTGTCAGCATTATTGTCATAAAACGTTTTCATAGAAAAATATATATTTTAAAGTTGCTTAGATTTAGTTACTCAGGCCATAGATATGCCAAATATCCAAGTAGTAATTTAAAAGTTTGTGTCTTAAATCTTGGTTTCAGTCGCCATATTGAATTTTATTATTTTTTGCGTTTTTGGAATTCTAGGAAAAAAAAAGTCAAATATGCAATTATACCTCAAATTCTGTTTACATTTCGCTACAGCACAGATCTTGCGATTTATCTGTTACCTTATAATATTACGCCACAATGTGTGTGGCAAATTTTTTTATATTCATAATTCAGCCGACAAATTGCGACCAAACTATACGTTACTAGCTCTATTGCAATGCTTGTATTGTAGCTCAAGGAAAATAGAATATGCGGTATAGTCGCCGATTTAACATTTTCCTTCTCGGAAATACAAAAAAGCGAACAATAATAAAATTCAACATGGCGACTGAAACCGAGTATTAACTAATATGTTTGCTGTTTTCTACAACTTTTCGAGCTGAGTCAAAATACATATTTTTGTTAACCATTTAGTGTTTACTTATGTCAGGCATTTTATAACCAAGCTGCAATATTTTACAATATAATAAAATTTGCTTTAAACATTGCTGTAAATTTTCAGTAATTAATCAAAATACTTTAGAATAAGGTATTTATTCTACTGAATTTGGTCTAGTTTTAATAATGTAAACCATATATTACATGTTAAATATATAAGCGAAATTTTCAAAATAATGAAGACTAGCCTATGCAGTATATGTTAAAATTTTGGGTACCGTCTATGGAATCAGAGTATGTGTATCTATGTATGCTTCTCCATCTATGTATTTACCTATGTATGTATGCTACTTTCCTTGGTACGTATGCATTAATGTAAGCATGTATGTATGTTGTCCCTCCACTAAAATAATTTGTGTAGTACTCGCTGCTCAACAATATTATGACAGAATTTTACGCCATGACTGGTGAACACGACGCTGAATTTTTAACGGTATACTCGATATATTCGTCTTCATGTAATAATGTAAAATATTGTGGTGCTCTTCTTCAGCGGCCATGAGTCAGACGAGTTGCTGACGTAGTTGCGCTACACGCCGCTAGATTGTAACAGCACTGTTCGCTGCTAGAGCGTGGGCGGTGGAACGCACGCTACCATATTAGATCCTTTTACATTTTAGCCGAAATAAATATTTCCTATTTCTTTTTGTTTCTTTTTTCATTTATCCTTGATTGTACCAGAAAAACAAAAACGATTGTGGTATCCAATTGCACTATTTCATCATTAATGAGTTTTAATCGAAACACTACATTTTTATGTTTTTAAAGCACTTATTTGAAAAGTTCCTCTACTGTTGTTTAAAGCTAAACCACCTATTAGATTATAATTACCCTACTACTCGCACAATTTTTTTAAATAATATAATTTCCTTTCCAAGTATATTTGCTTTAAAGAATAACAGTATTTTATGTTGGCTGCAGTTTAGTTTACTTAAGAGAAACATAACTACCGTACATTTACCGTAAAATTCGTTTAGTACAAAGATAGCCCATATCGATAACAGTTTCAATAAACTAAATAAATACGCATAGAAAGAAAGTATGGTACCACTGTTAATTAAGTACAACATTCTTTTAATAAAAATATAGTACATAGTAGGAATTTGCCCAATTGTTTCAGCGAATGAGTGAAGAGATTTTGGTCAGCACTGACCAGCAAGGTTTTCAGCATTGGGGGGGGGGGGGTGACGAGATTAGTATAGAGCGGTTCCGGGTATTTAGGGTGGGTAAATTGCAGAATATTAGAGCATACGTTTTGTGAGATAGCACGACATGGATAAAGCTCGTTCAGTTATATTTTGAGAATTGCGTATTTCGTATTTTGCCCGTTTTCCAGCAAAAAAATTTATTTTAACTGGATATATGGTTGTCGGGCCACAATTTTGGACATTGTAACATTATGAAAACATAAGAAATTTATGTTACGTTTTGTGTTCTACTAGCTCAATAATAACTAAACTTTTTGTTCAACAGCTCATAAAAAATGTCATTTTAGCAGTGTTAGTTGTTGTATGTCGTCCATTTTGAAAGTTACCACGCCTTGAATTAATATTGTATGTATCATTCCGAGAGCTTTTAAGACTTGTTTTAACCTAACACGCAAGCTTGATTTATGAAAATTTATTCAAATTAGATATATTTGGATGGCAATTTAAAAGTAAGCTGTACTGAAGTAGATTAACATGTTGTGCTACGTTTCCGGTTATAATGACCGGTATTAACTAAATTTTGTAGGCTTTTTGTCTCTTTAAAACAAATGACTCATTTTAAGGACTTGTTCTTGAGTTTTTTTCAGACTGGTGACAATAACTCAAATATTTTTTAACCAAAAGCTTTGAAAAATTTTGAGTCAATATACAGTCACACGATGCACAATACTGTGGATGCGTTTTTAAAAATAATGTACCATTCGTCAAACAAAAAAAAATATTTTGCTTAATTTTTACTTATTTTCACGACAAAAAACGTGGTAATTTGGGTGACGAAATCTAAAAAACCGTTCAGTACATTTCTACAAAAAAATTCAGCTACAAATTATAATATTTAAGTGTCAAAACTATTGAGCAAAATTTTGATGTGAGTATTAGGTAGCAATTAAAAAAATGTTTTCGGAATCACTGCAAAACTCGGTAACAAGGCCGTAATAGTGTTTGTTGATTTAGTTCAGTAATTTCCGAAATTTCGGAAAGGAAAACACACGGATAGCTTATATTTTTATGTTTCGAGAACCTCTTAACCATTTCATATCAAACCATTTTTTCAAGTAAAAATTATGTATGTTGTTACTTTTTTCATTAAACGACGCTTTATAGCAACTTTACATCTTCGTGGTATATTTTATCCAGTAGTGAGGAAATCAGGCTTGTTAGTTATGCTGTTAACTTTTTGTTTTTATTGAAATCAATACATGCAATACATTAGTCCGTTATATAACATGTCGTTGTTCATAAACAAATAAATAATAAATATATATATATGTGTGCGTTAATTATCAGCACATACAGGCATACTAAAAATTTAAAGAATAATACTTCATGCAAGTGGCGTGCTAAAACATATAATTCCAATCCACTATGACAAATTCACTCCTATATAAATATATTTTATTTACTAGAAAGACATGACCAGGAATACAGCTGTTGTGAGCACTGCGACATCTACCCGAAAAGCCTATTAAATTTCATGATGAAAGTACCTGATGTAGCACCAAATAGGCCATTTATTATGCTCGACAGAGTAACACTGCAAACTTAATGGCTTGAATGCAGTAATTAAATTTAAAACTTCAATCAATAATCATGTGTGTATGATGGCATGTTACACAACAATAGTGTAAAATATTAATTCTTAACTACAATTTATTGCATGATAGGATATAATAAAAATTGACGGAACTTCTAGTTTGCAGATTTGGCAACATTTAGCCCAGTATTTCGTTAGACACACACCATATTTCATTAATGAAAGGTCTGCTGTCTGCCACACTGACATATGATGCTAATTACAACACTTCTAAATAATTTGTTACAATCACAAAACTCGTAGGCGTCACAAAACTGAAATTTACGTCTTAAATTCGCCTCGATGAGCGTCCTGGATCGTCGTCCTCCGTGTCCCAAAAGTGTTTCTAACTATGTGTTAAAATTCCCGAACCAACACCCAGCTGTACCCCCGGTTTGTCATTTTGCGTGTCCCAACGTCTATCTCCAATGCATCTCAGTACCCGAACCGACGCTCGACTGTAACACCCCCGGGCTGTCATTCTTCGGGACCCAGTAACGTCTGTCTCCAACGCATCTCAATGCCCGAACCGACGCTCGACTGTAACACGCCCGGGCTGTCATTCTTTGGGACCCAGCAACATCTATCTCCCATGCGATTCGACACTCGAACTGACGCTCGACTATAACACATCGGTCTGTCATTCTTCGTGACCCAACAACGTCTATCTCCAATGTGTTTTAACGCACGAAATGACGCGCAAAGGTTAACACCCCTGTCTGTGAGTCTTCGGGACCCAACAACGTCTATCTCCAATGCATTTTAACGCACGAAATGACGCACGAAGGTAACACCCCGGTCTTTCAGTTTTCGGGACCCAACAATGTCTGTATCTAATATGTTTTGACTCCCGAACTGACACCCGACTATTACACCCCGGTATGTCATTATTTGGGACCCAACAACATCTATCTCCAATGCGTTTTGACGCTCGAACTGACGCCCAACTGTCACACTCGGTCTGGCATTCTTCGGAACCAAACAACGTATATCTCCAACGTGTTTTGTCGCCCGAAATTAAGCCCGAATACAACACCCCGGACTGTCATTCCTCGGGACCCAACAACGTCTGTCTCCAATGCGTTTTGACACCCGAAGTAACGGCCGGCGGCAACACCTCAGTTCGTCGTTCTTCGCATCTTGGAAACGTCTCCTCCACCGTTAAAACCTTCCTGGCGTTGCTTCTGTTTGACCCCAAAATCCCCGCCAATTGCCCCGTAGGCTTTCTTTCAGTTGGGCGAATCAAGAAACAGCTTCTAAAAGATGCCCTCCCTCTTCCTCGAGGACAGTAATTTCCTGTCGTCGCTATATATTTATTAAATGTTAGTTCCAATTACATTCGGTTATTCTCGAAAGTCATCCTATGTGTTTTCTATTAATCCTAAAATCATTGTATTCTGAATATCATTGTTATTATTTAGTATTTGTTTCACGAATCCTAGGTTGGCTCACCTCCCTTCTCCACTGGAAGTTATGGGGTTTTAATGAGTGGGGGGAAAAGGGGGGGGGGCGATAAGCACCGTACGTTTTTCCAAGTGGACCTGCCACTTCACCAGATACAAAATATACACAGTTCTGTGTTTTTTTCTTAGTAAAAGATGTACATTGATGGTGGCTATGATTCGGTGGTTTCATCAGCAACGTGACGTGATGCCGCTAAGAACGAACAGCTACAGGACAGGTTTATTTTTATACCTGTAATTATTGATAATTGATGGCTCTTGCTTTAATTACATGGGCGACCATATGGCGCGTCACAGACTTTCGAAAACATTCACATTAAAATAGTTTGTTGAGCGTCTATTAATTTATCGCTGCATTTTAAACGACCTTGGAAAACGACACGAACAATACATGTGAGTTATTGAAGATGATTTTAGCAAAATCGCTGAACACCTTGGTGGGTGTGATATTTTAATGTGGGCTAGTGATGGGTTGTATGGGCAGGGGTGAAAATATCTCGAGAAATCCCTCTGGCAAACTGCAACTTTCAAACAATGAATAAATAAGTTGAGCAAAATTAAAATTATTAAAATTGTTGTTGTTTCTGCATAATAGCAAATCAAAGTTGCCATTTTAGTGTTATAGTGTCGAATGAATAACACATTCCAAAAGTAATATAACCAAAAGGACATGTAGAAGCATATATATGCGTTAAATTTATTTTGTAGCTACGGATAAAGAAAACAATTTGTTACTACCTTTTGTTTGATATCAATATCGTACAAGATCAAGTATTACAGAGAAGAATTACATTATATTTCCTATCAATTATGGTCAGAGTGTGAGTGTATGAAGGCGGTGTGAAAAACTTAGACCAAGTTCAGGGGCACTCTCGGATGTGAACAGCCCCTTGGTGTCCGTAATTATCGCCAATACACTAAGTGCTGTGGCTACTTATCCCGATCAAGGTGTAGGAATATACGGGCAGTAAGGGCGACTTTTCCTCAATCACCAGTTCCATCAACTTCTTTACGTGGAAGGTAATTAACAAGCTTGCAGTACTTTACTAAACAATTCATCTGAGCATGGCTTAAAGTGACCATTATATACTTTTATGACCAAGAATTATTAATTAAAGCAAGATAATTTCCTAAATATCGAGTATAAATTTAATATGTAAAATGATAAAATCCTAGAATACGTAAAGGAAGTGTAAATATTGAATATGTAACTTCTTAATGTCAGAAAAGTTTTATACATGTACATATTTAGACAGTAAGCATAATATAAAAATGCCATTGCAGAGACAATGTACTTCTATACAAACCTAGGTAATCCATATGCTGCCTGAGACACTAGAATTACCGTGTATACACTGTTAGAAAAAAATTCCGTGTAATAACGGAAGAGTACAGAAAAAAAATATCCAGAAATCTTTGTAAAGTAACGGATACACAGTTTTCCTTGATAACGGAACCCTCTGTAAAATTACGTACAGATGTATTAAATTTCTTTATGCTACTAACATTCCATTTTCCAGAAATACGACATATTCTTATTTACTACATTTTCTCGAGATTCTGATGCACTATTTAGTAACCTGAAAAAAATTTTCCTTTTGCTGGGATTCGAACTCACGACATTATGATTATGAGGCAGAAGCTCTAACCATGCAGTGGTAAGATATCAACTTTATAAGTGACAACATTTGTATTTGATGTCCTGATTTTAGAGAACTTCATTAGTAACATTATAAGAAAAAGATTTTACTCTATAGAAATAATTAACTATAAAGGTACATACAAACTAGCGCGAAATGCAGAGAACAGGTGCGATTTTTTTCAGCTGTAATGAAACGAGGAGAATATAGGATGTGTGTGGCCATTCAGTGGGGTAGGCTAGAAGGGTATGTCATAAGGAAACCGTGGGGCAGGAGAGGCTACAGGTGTATGCTTTAAGATAGGGCAGGGGTATATCATAAGTAGAGGAGGCTATGCCAGGGAGGGGGTATGCTATAAGGGTTGAGATATGCTAGTACAAGCATAGGGTGCAGGAGAGGGGGGCGAACATCCACTTGTCCCTCATGGTGTTTAGGCATAACTTGTACCAAAAGTGTCCAATCCCCTCACTGCCCCTCCCCCCTCACTCCCCCTCCCCCAAACCTCCTAGGGCGGAGCTTAAGCCTTTAGCCAATCACGGACCTCATGGCACTTAGGTGCAATACGTACCGAAAGACCCCAACAACCAATCCCAGCCAATGAAATGCCCCCCTAATTGTCTTGTAGGCCAATAGCAGCACCTGTTGGAGGGGGGACTAATGCTATTCAAATGCTAGTTATGCCTGTTTTGCTCCCAGTTGGGCCAAAACGCCCACGAGGTCACTACTCGGAACACTTCAGTCACTTACTGGACTGTTCGACCCTTTATCCATGCGCGATATGAGTCCTTGTTTGTGTTGCTCTTCTCTTCGCGGCCAAGTGTGGACAACCAGGAAGCAGCACTTCACTTACATTACCTTAGCTTGTCTTGTCTTCTTTTCTTTTAGCACCATTGTCCATGCACATTAACTCCAGGATTCATAGTGATTATTAATGCCACTTTTTTTAAGTATCATTGTAAAATACGTTTTAAAATAAAACTGTATATCCATGAATTTATGGAAAATTACGGTCCAACATCCATAAACTGGCAATACGGACAAATTTCCGTAAACAAAAAATCATGAGGCCACTTCCGTAAAATTACAGTACTTTTCTGTAAATATTTCCGTGTATTTACGGAAATTTTTAACAGTGTATTTGACAAATAATAAGAACGTATGTAGATAATCACGTGATACATGCCGAATGCTGAAAATTTATCGCACTACAAGTAAGAAGGATTGCCATAATCGTTGAATTTATAAATTCACAGAAAGAGTTTAAGCACATGTATGGTTAAAATAATATAGCAATTTCTTCAAATGTTTCACATAAATTTACACATGTAACAATATAAATTACCTTAATCTCAGTTTGCCAACGTTTTCCCGAAATTGCTCCAGGCGTATGTTGGGGAGGGGGGGGGGTTCCTTAACAAAAGCCGTGGCATGCTCCTCTTTCAGTTCCTGTGGTCGTACTACCTCGTTGTCGACAAGACGCAAAGCCCACTTACCTCACCTTACCATACATAATGTCATGTAGGGTAAGCAATAAAAATATTTTTTGAGACAAAAATTTATAACATTTTTATTAATTTACCCATCAATAAACCAGTCCATATAAACCTATTCCTACATGACAAACCCCCTAATCAACCAATAACCGTTCGAGTATGTGATTTACAAGATAGTTCATATTGCAGACATAAGCTAGTGGTATCTAAGATGTGTCGTGTTTTAAGTGTAGTTGAACTATAGAAAGGAGAATGTAGGTTAAGTGTTTTTCTCGGCACGTTGCATGAACTACTTACAGTCACTCATATTACCCTAGCCCTGGTTGTGTAAAAAGAATTATACATGTCAACTCGTTTATAAAATATTTTGCAGCTTCTGAAACCGGCCATATAGAAACTTGTTTAAGCTGAAGTATGGTTACATGTGTTGTCTAATATCGGCCTAATAAAGGAGTTAATTTATACATACGGGCTTTTTTTATTTAAACCTCAACCAATAATATGTCTGTCTGTAAAAAAATATATCTACAAACAGACTCCGAACATTATTATTGATAGTTGAAAAATGAACGTAAACAATCAAATAATAAAATTCTTGTGCGAAAAACAAAAACATAATAGTTGCAGTAGTTATAGAATAACTATATTTTTGTTTCAATACAACTGACTGGAAATAGAATTAATTAGAGTGTTTCTCCAGTAATAACAGAAAACATTCGATATATCAGTTAGGTTTCAATGAAATTTTATGGCTCAGACTGAAAGGTAATGTAATTTGTAATAAAGCAACAATCCGATTCCCAGATAAATGTCGAATATACCTGAAAGGACTTTCTAATACGTTACTTTAGTACAGACCAGAAAACTATTATATGTTACATATAAAAATCGATATCAGGAAACTACAAAACATAAAAATTTTGACTAGAATTGTTGATCAGCGTATTTCGTATTTAGTAGCTAGAAAAATAGTTGCGAATTGAGCGTTTTGTCTGTTACTGTACGATGGGAGTGAGGCACTCAATTTGAATAAAAGAGATGAGTACTTGAACAAATAAAGTTATATTTTATTGCATCTGAAGGGTTTTCAATATTCAATACATAGCATCTTTGTATAGCAATCAAACACGAATAGTTCTCCTTCCTGGATTATGTGTGCTCTGGAGTGTAGGGGAGCAGAGTTGAGCCTTAGCTGGAGAATTGAGTCGTCGCCTCACAGCGGCTGCAGGCTATATATATAACAAGAACTGCGCGCTAGATATCGGAGATCTAGCATTCTCCTGATATTTTCCACGACGTCACCTTCTTTTACTACAGAATACGTGAGGTGCAGGGCGCCACTCCGTTCAGTCGCTGGCGTTCGTTGACTTTTATATCTGAGAGATGTGAGTGCAGCTATGGATTAGTGCATACTTTAATATCATACACTCCAGAAATATAAAGCTAACGTTCGTCGTAGTTCTGCTTATAAAGAAATACTTACTCGAAAATGTTGCAAGTTTAATACGCTAGTACAATTATAAAATATTTAAAGGAATGTCATAAAATTAAAAAACACACAGGTTATTTTAAGTGAAATTTAACTTCCTTGTATCAAAATATATGTACACATGTCGAGATTTTACTCACAAAATTTATGTAAGTTCCATCGTAATTCAAAAACTGAATTTATATTAAGCATATGTAAGTGACACTTAACAGTAAAAGAGCATACGCACGCACGCACACACACACGAAACGTAATTTAAGAGAGATTGCCAGATGTACTGTAGAGGGAAGTTATTGTAATCACTGTACACCCGCATACAAGGAACATTTATCAATATATGTGTTATGTTAGACGTGACATTTTTAGAAATTGTTGCTAGTGTACGAGCTTATATGTCAATCTGTGTATACTACGGTCATCGAATTTGTATTCAATTAAATCAGAAGTAGTAAATTTCCCATGTTTACAAAACATTTTAAATTATTAAAATTACGTATTTAGATAGACGGAATTCGTAACAACTCTGCCTTTTCTTTGCGAAGGAAGTTCGCATACATAAACAGTGTAAACAATTATATGTACAAGATGTCCAGTGACAAAATCATAATAAGCACACAACGAAAATCCTGGGCTTAATTGGAAACGAAAATGTTAGTGGAAAAATGTTGTACGACGACATTTAATGTATGTATCGAATGATTGCAGTTGACGCACGTTATGAAGGATCTGAGTTTTATTCTGGATGTAATTGCATTGTTTTTGTTGCCAGAGGATATCATATATCACTTTATGTAATTCTGAGATGGATGCTTAAATACAGCGACGAATTATTTTGTTAGTATTTTTCTGAGTAATGTTGCTGTCGACAATGCTTTTAAGCTGTTCAAAAGAGAAACCTCATCATCGTATAATTATATGTAATTTAGTTACCCTTATATAACTATAATATAACTTTCGTTAATTAGACAAACATTTCCATTTTCTTTACATTGTACGACAGAGTCAAAATTACACAGATTTCACAAATATCCGTAGTTTACACTAACAAGGGGAGGGCACGACCTTGGGAATGTGTTTTGGGATGAGACTTCGTGTAGTAATTGTACTTCTTTAATGTGTTCAACATTTCGAATAGTAACTCGCAACGCTCAAATTATCATTTCTTTTCGTACATCGACACAATGTGTATATGTGGGATAGTATCGTAAAATACGCATTTTAAAGGCGTTGGACCCGTATAATTTCATTTCTTTAAATATTTGTTCCAAACACCGCTCAACTTTTGCATATAAGATAACACGACATTTCCTCAAATAAAAAAAATTAGGCCCCTTAGCTTTTGCAAAATCACTCATCAAAGTCACGAAATGGCCATTACGGTGCAGCCAAAATCAAAAAAAGTATTTAAGTAATGAATTAAAAATTACGGGAACTGAAAGTCAGTGTATCAATGCGTTTGATGACATGTTTGACAAATGTTAGTTTTGAATATTTCAGTAGTAACCGAACGTCAAAACTATGCAAACATTTACTCATATTCATCAATTTTTAAAAAATACAAGAATATATCGCTGTGAGATTACAAAAGTGTCTTGAAGTAGTTCACTTCATTAAGTATCGATATGAATTATCTTGTTTCTGCAAGTTCATTATTTTTTATTATTTTGGTTACACCACAACTGCCATTTTGTGACTTTGATAGGTGATTATGCAAAACTATGGGCCCTAATTTTTTTATTCAGGGAAATGACTTGCTATCTGATGAGTAAAAGTTGAACAATGTTTGGCACAAATACAAAATTTTGAATTTTTACGGGTCAAACGTCCTTTAGCACGAGGAAGGCGAGACCCTTAAATCGCGGGTGAGGGGTGACATGACGTGAGTCAGAGCAGCGCCGGAATGAAGGGGTGGGAGAAACTGGAAATACGCGGAAAACCCGCTGGCCAACGCCATCGTCCGGCACAATTCCCACATTCGAAAATACGGTGACTGACCACGCCAGGTATCTAACCCGGATCGCCTTGGTGGGAGACGAGGGGTCTGACCGTTTGATCACCGCTGCCCCAACGTAAAACTTGACAACGTGACAGCAACTGTAAGCGAAATCGGCCATTGCCCTTTTTAAGTAACCATTCCAGCATTCGCCTGGAGCAACTTCTATAAACCACGTCAAATTGTTTAACACTTTTAGGAAGTAGTACCACATAAATTCAACAAGGTTGCGTAATTTGCGGTTTTCCACAGTACCAATTTAAGCACAATACAATTTTTTAAAAGTTTTGTATTTGGACACGCTAGATAATAACACACAAACCTATTATATATTATATAAGTATATATGATACGTTAGTATATATATATAATTATGAATATATTTTATACGTATGTATATATATATATTTATTTATACGTATGTATATATATATTTATACGTATGCATATGTATTTATACGTATGAATGTATATATATATATATTTATTTATTTATTTATATGTATGCATATGTATTTATACGTATGAATGTATATACATTATACGTATGTATATATGTTTATATATATATATATATATATTTATATATATAGACACACTAGGGTGTAAATGGCAGAAAAATTCTCGAGTACAGGTAGCCAGACCTAAATCAAGGACAATACTTGTAGCAACCACCCCTCTCTTATTTATTAATATTACAACCAGCATGAAGGGTGTGCTGATGGACATGTAACGTTACAATAAATCAACATATACTACTACGTGAATATCGACCTTCCGGATAGAGTTCAGATGCATGATGATACGTATGCACGGTTATACTTCGTTAGCGGGTAGTAGTCCACGGATAAATGTCACAGTGTACGTGCTACTTGGGTTGCTTATCTGCTGGCATTGCCATAGTGCTTCGACCTCGAGTGCTTGTATCGCAGTAACAGTATGTGTGAAAGTGTTCGCACACGTGAACATTTTTCTTCCTTATTACTCTCAGGTTCTTAATTCAGTACGATGGGTCGCTATAAGCGTACAGGTACCGAAATACCTGCGTAGCTAATAACAGAGGCGACTCCACGTTTCGAACTTATGGGATCAGATGGTGGTAAAACAACTTTCCCTTCATATGTGTCGTCATGCATCTGAATCGGAAGGTCAATTTTTCATTTGTAGTAGACGTTGATTTATCGTTACATCACATGTTCATCAAAATAACGATCATAGTGGCTGTGCTATACTATAACTTAGTATTTTAAGTGGTGGTTGGTATACAAATTGTTGTTAATTTAGGTGTTCCTAGCTGTACCCGCTGTCTTTTACGCAATTTACTTTCTACCATGTAAAATATGTTTCTATATATAGTTATACGTGTGTGTATATTGTGCCGTATTATATACGTCACTACTAATATTAAAATATATATATAAGTGTTTTGTCTATATATTTTTTAAATTTAGGTTCATTTTCTTATTTTTCAAAATGTATTTATTGCTATTATCTTGTTTACTTTGTTTTAACAGTAATTTGGTGTCTTTCAGTAATTTGATTTTATTCTGGATGTTTCAGTACATTTTATTTTTCATTTACAGTCAATCCTTCCTTAGCATGTTAGTTATAAGTAGAGCCGATTCAGGCTGCAGTAACGTGTTCTTTGTTAGCCGGACGTGTTCGGCTACGTTTCGCATTCCTTTGTTGAAGCATTGTTTCTTACTTTTGAATGTTGTTTACTGCAGTGCAGGCGTCTGCTGTGTCAGGGCACGTGTACTCTGCATGATTATAACGTTATTTCATCCTCGTTGTGGAGTTCTGCCCGCGTGAATCTCCCATGCCACCCTAGTTTGTAAAGCTATTCTGGCTTCCCCTGCCATCTAGTGGCGATATTTTAAGTTGTCTTCTGCTACCTTGCACCCCACTTCCTTCCTCCCTTCGCTGACTTCCTTGCCGTTATCAAGTACTCTTTGTGCGGCAGTGATAGTCCGAGGTCCCACGTCATGGAAGGTCCCACGTCATGGACACTAGTTTGGTCCAAGCAATGGTTGCCACCCTTTTCAATATTTTTACATTGCCGACGAAGCCGTTGTAGCACCAAACTCTCTGCGTTGCGCACCATGGACGTTTCAGCTTCCACTATGGATTCGCTCCGTTCGCCTTTTCAGTGACTTTGGTTGTAATGCTGACATGGTGTTGCCTTTGCCACTGGCATGTAGATATCTCCCGACGGTATTATTTTCCTTCTGGATTGACCCGGCCTTCGTCGATCGTCAGCTAGGTCTGTTATTATGTTTATTGGATTTAATTCTTAATATTTTTTGCGTAAATAAGTTTTATGGACTTTTAAAAGATTGATGTCATGATCCATGTATATTATTTTGTTTGTCTAATAAATAGAGCATTTTCTTTTCATGTTTTTTGCATTAATGATTTAACGTTTTTTTATGTTTTAACTTCCGTAATAAATAAGGTGGGGGTCCCTCTTTTATGACTTTAATCATTTGTACATAATTTTAGTATTTAATTTCATATGTTGTTATAGGCTTACACGCCTAACCTCTAATGCTAATATATCCTTGTTAATTTGAGAAGAAAACATTTAAATAAGAAATAAAATTAATAAAAATAATTTCATTATTTAACTAACTACAAATCAGCGTCTTATTATTTATAATCATTACTCTGGGCATTTTAACGATATTTGAAGTATCTAGTAAGGTTAAGTTCTGTTTTCTAAACACCTTAAAGTTTCTTAAAATTTTTATTTTTTTGTGCGGTGTACTTGTGACCTAGTCTTCCTCAAGTGTTTATTTTGTGTGTTTAATCGCTTTTACTTGTATGTTTGTTTGTCCTGTTCATTTGTTTTTTTTTTTTTTTTGGCCACATTGTTATTGTTTTGGTGGCTGTTTTGAACAGGAATTGTTTCGCGATTATAAACACTTGAATGTATTGCTTCCGTGTCTTTAATTTAATTTTCTCACCGAAGCACAACGGCGCAATATACTTAAATATACCTATAACGAGAACAACTGGACTGAATGTAACAATATTTAAGGTTTCGAAAGTCCATAATTCAAACTTTGTTTTAAAAGTTATTTATGTTTCAAGTCGTCCATTTAAGAATAAAGCTTGAAAATAATAAACAAAAAATCTTATGTCAGTCTAAGTGACGATGCACGATTTTGTATTACCTTCTACCAACAATGAAGCAAGTAGGCTTAATAGTTATACTGGTAAATTCATGACTATTTTGAAACACTTGTTACAATAAGAACTGTTCCAGTCAGTATAAACTAATACTAGCAGTCCCCCGTGGCTTTGCTCGCGAATATTATTCGTAACTGATATTTACTTTAATTGAAAAACCTCTTTGTACACAAGATTGGTACTTCAGTCATCAAGTGTTAGAATGTCCAAGCGGCTAGTTGAACTAATTCTTCAGCAGGATAAGTAGCTATAGCTGTTCACGCGAAAAACAGTCTTAAGTTTGTCCCTGCCACTAACAGCAACTACTCCTGGGCCTTATTTATAGCCCTGCCAATTTGAGGTTGTGGGGTAATTACAGACACCTAAGGTAAGAGGTTAATCGAATAAGAAACATCTGTTTACCCTGTGCACAACCATTGGTGACGGTGCCCTCAATTATATAATTTCAAAATATTCACTTTAGCTATATTGACATTACAAAGTTTCAGAGGGTAAACGTTTCGCGGAAACGTATTTGGTGCCCCAAACCTGAGATTAGTGAGATGATATATCGTTGGTTTACTGCCAAAAGTTACCAAGTCGAAATGAGATAAAATTATAAAAATTCTAGGAATATGTATATGTTCTTCACGAACAATAGTCCAAGTTCAAAGTCTATTCGTCGTTTCGTACTGTTGTGTCACGGTATAGTAACATACCAAATTTTTGTTAATATCTATAATTTAATACTCTTTTTAAACGAAATAGCATTTATGACTTAATCACTTTTGGCAGTATACCGACGATATGTCAGCTGATATTGTAGAGGAACCTAAGTGGAAAGCGAACTGAAATTTTACCCCTTTTAAAGACTACATGTAAATTTCACTAATTCGATCTGCCTTGTAGTTTTTGTGTGTCAAAATTGAACGTTCGCACGCAGCTTTTAACGGAATTCGAGCCCAGAACCTCCCGGAATGTAGACCTGAGTAACAAACAACTGCGTCACGTAACGTCAAAATAATTCATGAAAATAAAATTTATTTTAAAAAGTAAAATATCTGTGTCCTGGGCTCATAGAGGTTGTACAACACCACGTCTCGATAGGTTACTGTAGAGTGAAACTCTTATATAGGTTGTTTCTCGCTGCTCGTTCCTGCTTTTCGGATCGTCTACCTTGATTATTGACCGATTAAGTTTTATTCTTAATAATCACGTTTCTTATAAAGAAAAAACATTACATACATATTTTTTAAAATACTTACGTAAGCATCACTCTGACGCGAACAACACCTCAATATCGCTACTGGTTAGATAGATATCGTGGGTTGATGGAAAAAGAATTTTGTGCTTTTTCACCCTTTTGGGTGTCGAATTTCAAAATATTTTAAATTTACATCTTAGACATTTGTATAAGTATCCAACTGAAGTGTAAATCACATCGCTAGCCCGTTCAATCGAATCCAAATCGACCATTCACTAAGAAAACACATATCACCACTGCACAATATTGAGAAATCGAATTTCGAAAAATCTGAAAACCGTTTTGCGATAATTTCTGTGATCACCATCCTGAAGCAAAAATTAATTGTATATCTCGACGGGTTCGATAGATATCGAGGATTTATCTACACGTTCAAGGTATTTTCACCACTAAGAGAGTAAATTTCTAAAAACCCTTGAATCACGTTTTAGAATACTTTATTAGTATCTCGTGGACGTAAATAACACAACATTAGCCCGCTGGGTTCAAAATATATTGCCGATTAATTGAAAACGCTTTTCACCACGTTTCACCACTTTTCACCCCTTTTCACGTCCTTAGGTGGCGAATTTCGAAAATTCCTGAAATACTTTTTAGGTATTTGTGTAAGCATCAATCCTAAACAAAAATAACGTCGCTATATAAAAAGCTATGGGATCGATATATATCGAATGTGAGTCGAAAACTCATATTACCCCTTTTTTAACCAGTTTAGGGCCGAATTCAGAAAATATATTTTAAATGGTACTTGGGATATTTACAAAAGCACCCATTTAAAGCAAAGAGCACTTCGATATCTCGATTGATTCGACAGATATGGAAGGATAATCGAAAACACATTTCACGTATTTTTACCCCTTTAAATAAAGAATTTCGAAACGTCTTTGAGCCTGTTATAGACATTTGTAAAAGTAACCAAATAATGTTGAAATCACGACGATAGCCAATTGTATTTCAAAGATATAGACGATTCATTAAAAATACATTTTGCCCCTTTTTGCTGCCTGGGGGTCGAATTAAAAAAAAAATAAAACTAATTTTTAGGTATTTACGTAAGCAATATTTTGAAGTGAATATCAACTCTCTATCCCGACGGGTTCGATAGATATCGATAGTTGATTGGAAACACATTTAAGGTCTTTTCAGCCCCTTAAATGATGAACTTCGAAAAATCCTTAAATTGGATAATACGCATTTTTACGAGTGTCCTACTAAAGTAAAAATCACGATGATTGGCCTTCGGGTTCGAGCTCTATCGACGTTCCTTCGGAAACACATTTCACCCCTTTTCACCCCCTTAGAGGTCGAATTTCGAAAAATCCCATCTTAGTGCTCGCAGATTCAGAAACGAAAATGAGGAGTGATTGTTGTCGTTACTCCTGTTTTGTATGTATCGCAATGTCTTCTTCTGTTATACCAGTACCACCAACGCGATCCGGGTTCGATTCCCGGCGGGGTCAGTCCCTGGATTTGCGCATGTGGGAATCGTACTGGACGATTCCGCTGTTCGGTGGATTTTCTCGGGGATCTCCCTTTTCCTCCGCCCTTTATTTCCTTTACTTCTCCGTACATCATATCACTACTCACCAGCGCTAAAGGCATCGATGTTGAGCGCTGACCAAAATATTTAACTCTGTTATACCAGTAATACTCAATTACCATTTGAGTTTCATACAAAACAAGGCAAAACTTTTAGTTTTAATTTTAAGAGGTATTGATCCATAGCTCTTTGGCTTTATCCGTTTATTCTCGATAACTTTTGTTTCGATGGATTAATAAAAATTTTTGACATGACAGGGCCTAGATAAAAACTTTTGAAATTTTCTGAAATAATTATTTCGAAACGAGAAACAGCTAGCAAGAAAAAAATGTATTTATTTATGAGAGCGACAAACAGATATTGGTTCGACAATTAACTGAATCTCACGTGTAGGTCAATTTAACCACATTTTGTTGGTTACATTTGTAGGTACGTTTTGAAGATTAATTTTTTATCTAAAAATTTACAGTTTTAATATCAGCATATATACTAAAAATTATTTAACCGATAGTTTTTATAGAGCGTATATCTTATAATGATAAGGGTCTTGGATAGTTAAACATCACATTATCAAATCTCTAAAAGGGTTGTAAGTTTACTTGTTTGCTTTGTGCTAAACCAAATAATCCTTTCGTCAAAAACATACGTTCGTATCAAGTAATGATATATTATTAAAGCTCACATAATAGACAAGCAGTGAGAGCGTTTTAACGTCCAACGATAACAGTACGTGATCAACAAATGCTAAAAATAATAATTCGTACCAATATACGGAATCGAGTTTATGTACAAAAATTTATCGATTTATTATTTTTATTGTTATTTATTTACTTTTTTTTCGAATTTAATTTTCCTCGCTGGCTGATAAATAATCTAATATATGTTGAAATGTGTCTTAACGTTAGAGAGCTTGCACGACCTTAGTAGTTTACCGTTAATTGTTTTATTTAAAATCATGTTTTGGTGGGATGTGTCTCCGATAAGCAAGTCGCTAATCGAAAAGAAAAACCGACAGTCCGGTGATATTAAAAAAAAAAAAATTAAAAAATAAACATTCATTACAATTTCTAGTTTTCTGTAATATATTTATAAATTTTGCATCTGAGTAATGCATTTTGTTGTTATGTGTCTAATAAATTTATTAAAAAATTGTGTTGCAATAAAGTTTACAGTTTCCTTTCTCATTTAAAACGTACCGTTATAATAAAGTAGCAGCACAAGTTAATCAATTTGTGTTATTCGAAACTAACATTAATAGAATATAATAACTTATAAACATAACTTATAATTCGGTCTGTCTAAATTTATCATAACATGTAACCTATTTAAGAACCACGCTGCAACGGCTAGTAAATGATTTGTTTTTATACAAAAAGTATTTTAGTACTGCATATCTATCTTCTATATTCAAATAACAAACTATACATTTTTGTTATAAATACATTAAAGTACTGGATAAGTAAACTCAGCTCTTCACTTTTCTTTCACTATGCACTGATCATACCAAACTACACAATTTGATGGTAAAGTTCTTATCATATTATATAAAAATAGACTTCTGACGACTTCAGATTTGTGTAGTTGAGAAAACTGACTACAGAAGGACAGGTTATTTCAAACAAAATCGCTCATGCAGTTATAAATAAAAGTATTTTAATGCTTTCTTGTCAAACCAGCATAGTTCGTAGTGCCTGGACGCCAAATGTTAGTTGTGTAGTAGTCATGTGGCACATGCCGTACGTGTCTGCTTCACTTGAAGCACTTAAAATAACTGATATGAAATGGAACAAAAACGATAACACAATGTGAATTCATTTCAATATATATATTGAAGCACAACATACATAACATGCTTGACTGATCTGAACGGTAGCAATGATAAAGTTTCCTCTTGCGTTAAGAGCTTACAGTAAGAGTAGAACTGGCAACATGAAGAGTGCGTACTTTCTCACGAGCTTCAAGGAGGTGTAGAGAATTAGAGGAGATGAAAGGATCAAAGAAAATTGAAGGATTATAGGGAATGAAAGGAGAACTGTGAAAGGTGCGATCCTTTTGGCGGAGAATTCTAGTGCAACTACAATTTCTCTGCCTCGTCACGTAAACTGCTCTATGGGAGTAAGAAACCACAAAAAAGACGCTTGTAGTTGCAGCTGATAGTAGTCAAAGAGCTGAAAAAATTAATTTTTGTAGTTTTTTGACACCCGATAACGACTTATGTCATGAATTGAATCCAGACTTTCTAATTTACAGGCAAACGACAAATGTTTTCTTCAAGGCCATGTATTTTAGTACGATAAACTTATTATTACACCTTGATAGTAAGTCCTGTCGTCATAAAACCCTGGGTAAAAAACCGGGCTTGACCGACTAATTATTTGAATAATAAAGTAGGTTTCATGGATAGCAAAATAAATAAAATGCCTTATAATTGTTGTTCCTTCGACTGGAAGGAGATTTCCACGCAACCTAGTTGTCCGGACGCGAGCAGTTAATGTTCTTAAAACATATTTTTTGTAACGTTGGAGAATACTCAAAAGTTATCACGGCCTCAATTACAGGTGGGACACGTCTGGGATGCTGTGCCACTGGCCATTGTTTGCCAACGAATAAATATATTTTTTCTACACGTAACTTAAATACAATGAACTACATTTCTTCGACACCAGTTCTCGAGAGCTGAAAACACGCCGGCCTGTGAAGAAACGTGGCCGCTACCAACCCTGGACTTCACACGAAACATACCAGCCAACCACAAAGAAGCACCAGTCCGCCTAGGGATGAGGCGTTCCTCACCTCCTTGTTGTCGATGTATTTGTCGGTAGATGAAGCTATTGTTTTCATTACAATTACTTAACAAATTATTTATATGTACATGGATGCTCCATGTCTCGCAGTTTTCCTTATTTAATTACTGTAAGGAGGTAATATTACTGCGCATGCAAACAAACCTCCCCTACTGCCCTAGGCTCAGGGAATGTAGCAGGCGGAACTTGCGAGAGAGGAGAGAGCACGTGGTCTCTCTCGTGACCCACTTGGTTTAAGTCCGCAGCTGTCCAGACGAAGTTGGTCTACAAACCGAAGTTCACACAAAACTTTTGGTTTGATTTGATGTGAGGAACATAGCCTCAAAATGTTTAACACCAAGAGAAAGACATCTAGCATAGATAGTAATACGCAAATTTATACCTGTATTTGCTATTTGGTTCTAGTAGTTACGTATAAAGTCTCTAGGTCCATACTAATAAATATGGTATGACTTTCGTCAAACCATTCGATAAATGTGGAATGAGATAGTAAGTCAGCTGCAAGAATTTACCTCATACAAATTATTACGAAATATAATTCCTATGAGCAACATCACCTTAATGGTACGCTTGGATGTCACTTTAAAAGCACAACAGCGTGTATGAAAGCTCGTTAATAATACAGCACAGACATTTGTACAAGACCAAGTACTATAGTAGGTGTCGTGTAACATCGGCTTAAGAAAACCTACTGTAAGAATATTGAGTGTTAAAATAAATTCTTCTTGAAAAAAAAAAAAAGTGTTTCGGAAAATTAAGGTCAGGGAAACAAAGGCATTGCATACTGAACATAGTGGAATCGCACCGTCATTAATCACCATTTTACTGCCACGCCATAAGTCTAGTTAGCTTTTGGAATTATTCAAATGTTTGCCCAAAATATTCCTTGTATTGGCGAGACGAAGAGGTTCTACCACATTGTAAACACGTATTATTTTAGTGAATTTTAGTTATATGAAACAGTACCTAGGAAATAAAATATAAGTTCACGGAAATGGTAATATCGTTCATTGCATTCCAAAGTCCACGACCACGATAAATATTACGGAGTGTCCCATTAAAAAGGTTAAATACATTAGTTTACTTCGAGTAATCAATAACATTCCGATTTTATGTAATGTAATGAGCTTCGTCTCGAAAGGTTCTCGTACACGTGTTACTGCTGTGAATTAATCTACCGCAATGTAACTTGAAAATAAATGGTCATCGAACACACGTTCATACGAATTTACTTGTTCGGTGCCGATAAGAACACATCCTTAAAATTATTTACACCAATACAAAATAACCTGTAAGTAAAATGATTGTTCTATTGACTCATAGACTCATCAATGTACAACCTAAACCTTTAGTTTTGGAAAATAACGTTTTACAAATTATTCGAAGTTTGTCCATTAAAGTGATGAATAGGGGTGAAAGTGCATTTTTCGATATCCTTCAATATATATTTTCAAGTCGTAGAGGAAGCGAGGCGATTTTTGTATTAGATTGAAATTTACGTAAACACAAATTGCGTGGTTACAATAATTTTCCAAAATGTTCAATTAAGGGGATGAAAAGACGAAAAATATGTTTTCAATAAATCCTCTTAACTTTCTTGACCACGAAGAGACGCCTAGTTATTTTCTGATTTAGAATATTTTTTTTTGCGTAAATAGATTATTATAAGTACTTTCATTATATTTCGAAACTTATCTTTTAATGGGGTGATTTTTTTTCAATTAATCCTTTGTATTTCTCAAACCCTTTTGGACACAAAAGTTCTTGTATTTAGAATGATGTTTACGTAAATACCAAACAAGTGACGTAAGGAATCTTTGTAAGTCGGAAATTTAGTGGTTTAATTAATGTAACATGCGTTTTCAATTTGTATTCAGTATTTCTTTAACTGATATGAAATACTCGAAATAGTTCAGAAGACTGTCTATACTTTAACATACTATTCCCAAGCCATATTGTTTGCTGTGGTTGTATTAAATGGACTGATAAATAAGGACGAAACTTAAGCGTATATGCCGGTCTAGAAATAAACTAAATTTAATTATTCTCTGCGACTATTATTCATCAGTAACGTTGTACAACTTGTGTGTTGTAATACTGCAATATGTGTTATTTAACCAATACGCTGAAAAGTCGGTATAGGGTCCATATTACAATTTTTTTGTAACGTATAACGTAATCAGAAATGATCTGTACGTTAACATTAATGGGGGTGTGGGTATCTAGCGTATATATCAACACTAACATTAGCTTTGCACATGTAATGAGTGTAAATAGAACGTATGAAATTAGACAAGAGAAATCTGTATTATATTAGAATGATAAGTGAAATGATTGTTCAAACAATACGAAACATTACCGCTTCCACAACATTTAATTTTATCATGTTTAATTAAAATCTCAAAGTGTAGTTATTAAGAAAATGAAAAGTTAAATTTGAGTATAGTCCACAATCTACATCTAAACTACTGGGAACCTCTTCTAGCCTGTATCTACGTAATCTGATACTAGACATTACCGTAGATTTTCTTCTTATTGCACAAAATCATGAGTAGACGACGGGATGTTAGTTGATCGTCCTTCCCGTCCTGGTGGAGATACCAGCTGAAGTCGTACTACGAAGACCCTTCCTTCGGTAATGGCGGCTTTGGAATTCCTCGTAATGACCGTACGGCAGTACCACGGCTCTGTAGTTGTAGTTGCTGTAATTCAGTTTAAATACAGCGCGTGCACCTGGTACGAAGTTCCACAAATACCAAGGG
>PNEQ01098899.1:0-33613 GCA_003012365.1 Medauroidea extradentata | reverse complement strand
AGTGGGTGTATAGGACTGACAAGTCTAGGCTGCTGCCAGATGAATCTGCTAAATTGACGTACCTCTAACGATAATATTATTCTCTGTGTGTTTCATCAGGTTGATGTACGCGTGGATAAATTATGGCTAGAGGTACGTAAATTTCGCAGATACATTCCAGGTCAGGTTGAACGCCAATTATGTATACTTCATTGTCATGACTGTGACTTGCTGGCGGCTGTTACGAAACGCGTTTGACTACTGCAAGCCAGTAGTAAATAAGGAAATAATGCGAAGTGCTATCGCTTGCTACTTGCTTGTACGGTTATAAGCCAATAGATAATTGATTATAGCCAGTGGGTGTATAGGACTGACAAGTCTAGGCTGCTGCCAGATGAATCCGCGAAATTGACGTACCTCTAATTATGGCGTCCTCTACGGACTGCATTTTGTATCGTGCTGGACAATGTCGCTGTTCAAAGAGAATTCTCTGAGTTCTTCATACGTATCTCATCCACGCTCGTAGGTTTCCACGACTTAATGTGTTCATACTCGCCTAAATTTCACCAATTCGTGCATTGTATTCTACACTCAGTACCTGTCTGCCACTACACGTGGCGAGCATACCGGATACTCGTGATTACAAGCTGCAGTCAAGTGAACACTGCGTGTTTTCATTGACAGGTCTTACCTTCGATCACGTGCATGTGCTTCGCGCGCTCTTACTTGAACCAGAATAGACAGTAGTTCTATTCAAGAATGTGGTAATAATAGACAAATTATCATCCGTAAGATATTTGAGACTTTGTACGTGTGAAGTGAAGGTATTTGTATACACACATAAAATGTTTCCGAAAGTCACGATTTTTAACGATGGCTCTCAAATATTTATATAATTATAAAACATAATAAATCTGAAAATTTTTTGGAAAGGTATAGCAATAATGAAAACTGTGGCTAGTTAACTAACACATGAGTTCATTACTGAAGTATTAAATGATACGCCTAATTCTCGGTTCTTATCTAAGATATTCACTATCAACATCTGGTGCGAAAGAAAATTCGTATGAAATACATTTTTTAAAATATTTTTGTTGATGTTCTCATAGGCTGGATATGTTTTTTTAAACTGGAAAACTGGATTGTCAGCACGCAAAATGCATTCAGTCTGTTAAAATATTTTTTTTTATTGTTTGGGGAAAATTTAAGTGCTTTACCACTTGACATACAATAAGAAAGTTAATACCTCCAACAAGCTTGTTGCTCTGAAAGTTAAGATTTGAAATAGTAGAAGTACGAGCTTATGGAACGCGTAATTTTTCCCATTCATTGGTTTTTTTTATTTTTTTATTTCCATTTTGTGCAGTCTGCGCAAAAGTGAAATATTAAATAAATAAAGTTTGAATTGCTAGTATTTAGTTTGCTCAAGCAAAATGTGAATTTAGATTAACTTGATTAGCATGTATTGCATGCTTGTCACTGGAGGAGGAGATATATATTGTAAATCAACCGTTATACGACACACGATATAATAATATCTCTCATTTGAACTATAATGCAAGAATATAAAAACAACACAATTCGAAAACATTCCACGTACATATTATGAAACGCGGTAGTTCTCTCTTTACAGCATACCTGTTAGTGGACTTTGATGGTGTTTAATTGACATTATGTTGGTAAAAACATACCAACTTAGTTTTAAAATAAACATTAAAATGCTAAATGTAGTTGTATGACATAATAGTTTCTCAATCCTTATATCTATATGTTATGATTCTCTGTGTGCTTTCCTTATTGTGTTATGGAATGCCGCGGTTATAAGAGAGAACTAGTATACTGGAAACATATGTAACTGAAGTGATGGGTAGCAAGCTTGTTCCGATATTAGCTGCTTCTCCTTCACTCCGTGCACGTTTAACAAGTTGTTGGGTTCTAACGACTCCTTTTCTATGTAATCTAGTTGGCTGCTTGAAGGACACCAGTTATGTAACCAACAGGACTGATTTTTTATGTGCCATTTTGCACTAGTAAATTATGTCAACGTTTATGTTTACAGTACAGTATTTGTAATCTTTATGGAAAAATTATAGTTAGCTACAAAATAAAAAGTAAATTTTCACGTGTTTTTAGTGTTGTGATAATAGTCAGGCCTACTTGTGATACAATATACGTTCAATGTTTGGTGAAGTCAGAAATGTTATTGGTTTCATTCAGTTGATGCATGTAACGTCGAAAACATTTTAATTTCCAAACTATATTACACGTGGCTTTCGAATGTGCTCAACTTGTAACTGGTTTATAAGTGCTCGTGTAATCCTGGCATGAGTTGACACATTCCTCTAGGCAAACCTGAAACTGATTTATTTCCGTCCCTACGGACGATATGACGTTGTTCAAATGGCTAGCATAGAACACCGCCGCGATTGATCTCCCTCTAACAGTGGTATTCAACTACCCTGTTTAGTTAAGACATTGTTGAACGGCTATGGTGTGCCCTGGCCGTATGTGGCTGAGCGGGCAACGTGACGTCTTCCACGGTATACAGATGTGTAAGTTGTCCCCTGTTATACCTCAAGGTTCAGGCACAGGAGGGCAGTATCTGCCACATGCGGCAGCGATGTCGAAAACACATAGGACAACCAACAGAATTCTTTGTTATGAACAAGTTGCGGGCCTTTATACAGGAAAATATGTCATATTCCATCTCGTGATTTCGTGTGTAGTAAATTATCGCTAGATATAGTCCGAGTAAGACGTCTAGCACGATATTGGATATATCGAGGTGGCAATGGCAAGATAAAGTGCGCTAGAAGAGGGTAAGAAACTGAGGAATTACAGCCGGTGAGGTGAAAGCCGACCCTTGTCAATGACAGGGATAGACGAGCTCAGAGCGGCTGTAGCCGTGTGTCAAGAGCCTTGTTCTGTAGCTTGTGTAGTGGTAGCAGTGATACTGGCTGTCGGTCATCCTATCCGCGCCTAACTCTCTCATCGTTTATGCAAGTTACGTAACAGGAGGTGCTCTGTCACAATTCATACGGTCATATATTTAATTTTTCTTACGTGTTATTCTCCAGCTTTTGCAACTAATTTTGGCGTTTGTTTAATACATTTTAGGGGTCGCGGTTCGAGCAGTGGGTGGAACACTCTCCTCCCACTGAGGCGATCCTGGTTCGATTCCTAGCCGGGTATTCTCGGTGATTGGTAGTTTTCCCCGCCCCTTCGTTCTGGTGCTGCTCCATACTCTCATTACGTCACCCCTAACCAGCGCTAAAGTCCTTAGACGTTAAGTTCTGACCATAATCTCTTCACTTACATTCATAACTTTGCTGTACTGGCCTCAGGAAATGCCCTATTACATAGAGGAAAACAATCCTCTAGTAATAACAGTATCAGGTAACATATAACTTACTATAATTGTGTTATATAATTCTTACTATAATTCTCTGTATAATAATATTAAAATAACAACTGTCGGTTTCTATGCTCCTTGTGTTAGTTAAGATCACTAGGAATAGAGTTCCTATTACAGATCACACTGTCGTTTATATAGATCAAATTGGTCCATAAATACAATTACTTTGGCGGTATTTCTACTGCTCCTGCCGTAACAAGAATTGTACAAACAAACGTTAATGTCACGATGGTAACACAGTACAAGTTTTGCTGGTATTACTCTGATACCTGGTTACAGATCTGTGCTTAGATTATGTTTCTATTTTATTCAATGTGATAGTAAATATTTTTATAAGTGAAGATATTTCGGATAGCGCCTAGCAGCGAGCGTTTCCAGCGTTGGTGAGGCATGATATAAGGTATAAAGCAACACCGGTTTGATTGGGCGGGGGGACGGGAGATTCCTGAGAAAATTTGCAGCGATTCCCACCTACAAATTTCGAGTCGACTCCAGACTCCATACGGAATCGTACCGGTATCACTTTGTTATGATGCCACTGTGCGAACGCTGGAAAAGTTACGTTATTCACTGCATAATACGTTTTCCGTAAATTCGTGTCATCAATGTCTTCTATAAGAATACCAGGTACAAAGAATAACCGTCAAAATAAAAGAGACAAGAACCCGAGTGACGCAAGAAGGCAAACCAGTTTGGAATCACTCAGTTTTTAGAGCATCGTGACTATGGTATTTATGAGGAATTTATGTAACATAGCCTGGCTCAAACCTGTTCTCGTAGTAATCATATAACCAAACATGTTACCTAATCACACATGAACATGAATTACGATGCAAGGGAATTGCGTGCAAGTAGTATTTCGAACGAACAAGGGTTAGAAAATTGTTCGTCAATGTAACTAAGGTATTAAACAACAGGCTAGTGAAGACGGTCGTACTTTGTACAAGCCCTAGCTGTGTGCTTTGAGCAAGATACACTGTTAAAAATTTCCGTGAATTTACGGGTGATTTTACGGCAACATCTGTTTAATTAACGGAAATATTATTTTGTAACACAGTTATACATAATTATGTTTCATTAATAAAACACATGTAAAACTGTGAGAAGAAACTAAATAAATAACTGAAAGCATTATTGCGCCTGCATCCTAAAGAAGTCACATAAATATGCGAGTTTAAATAAGTGGAGCCAGTTGCCTTCCGTATATTAACGGACACTTCTGGAGAATTTCTTACCAGCACTTCTCCGTAAAACAACGGAAATAATTTTTAACAGTGCCGCCTAATGTTTGTGAAAGTATTTAGAAACTGTTGCTTAGTACTTCTTAGTAACATACCAAAAATTCCACTGGCATTCAGTACCGTTTGAAATACTCTCATGTACACCGTTATAAATTTTAACGGAGATGTACCGTTAATAAACGGAAATTGTGTCCGTAAAAGTAAAATACGGAAATATCTATAGTAACTATATACATTACGGAATCATACATAATATGTCCGTAAGTCTGCTTTGGACACTTGCACGGAAAAAATCGAAAATTTATGGGCTAGACAGATGTAAATATTACGGTTATATTTTAACAACATCACCGGTAAATCTGCAAATCTGTAGAAGTGCAATTGTAGCATTATATACATGTAAACATGGCTCACTTCTGTGTGATGAAACTGTTTTACGGAAACTTCTGTTAGATTAAGAACTAAGTTTCCGTGAATTTACGGAGGTATCTGGAGAAATTTTTACCGGAAATTTCGTAAATCGACGGAGAAATTTTTTTACAGTGTACGGTCGGCGTGTTACACACACAAACTGACTAATTAAATAACACTCCGGTGTTTCATTGGCATGTTATCGTGGTAAAAAGAAAAGCCGTGCTCAAAGTTAGGGTTCGACAACATCTTTCAGTTTCTGGCCATTTGGAACTTTTAGCCATACAAATGTTGAAACTGCGACGGCAAGGAGTAAGCTGTTGACCTTACTACACGACAGAAACACATAATTTGCCTAACCCTGAAGGCCCTGTCACACTGTCAAATGTTCTGTCTCCAGCAATATTTAACAACGTTGGAAGATAAATATTTGACGAATAATGGCCATCAAACTTTTCCCTCATGTTGAGTTGGTCGGTTACTTTAAAATATGTTTCAAGATATTTCACACAGTAAAATTTCGTCGGAGGTCGTTTTACCTAAGCTAAATGTTTGGTTATGTTTTAGAATAGGTTCTGAGAAATTATGGTACAAATTCAAATTTAAGTGCATTAAGTACGTATGTAAATGGCGCAAAATAAATTTATTAGCAGGAAAACTTCAAGAATTAACAATAAGTATAGTTTACTGCAATATTTTGAACAATTGTGCTGGTTGACATGGCGGGCTTTTGTGTTAGCAACTAATTGTATCTGAAATATATTTTATAATGCATATTTTTTTTGGATTACTTTTTATTGTAAATCAATTAATTTTCATTGCAAACCAAACCTAATTTTTTGAGTTCACAGACTAGGTACATTTCAAATATTAGTATCATGTTTCTTTAATGAATAGCCCTAATAACTCGTCGATACATTTAAATGATATTTAATTGCTTTGTCTTTATCTTAAAAGCACAGTAATATTTTAGTTTCAACTCAATATGGTGCAGGAATTTAGGTTATGATATTTACGTGCACAAACAAATGTCGTCAATTTTCTTGCAATTTATATGGCCGCGATAGTGAATTTTTCATGTCTTCACAACCATCAAACTTTATTTGAAGCTTCGATAGTGTGACAGAGCCTACAGAGCTGACTTATCTCCAAGGTCAGAACTGACCAGTTTATTCAAGAAAAAACAAGGTGAAGTTCATCACAAGGAAATACGTCAGGCCGGACTAAATAACATGTATGTAAGGACGCTCAGGTGCTTTCAAATTTTTATAAGTTTGAATTTTTTAATTTATATATATATATATATATATATATATATATATATATATATATATATATATATATCGCACTAGATCTGTCTCGTAGGGAAAATAGGAATGGGTGAAGTATAGAAGGTTGTAGAGTAGTGGTGTAGTTTGTTGACGTACAATGACGACACCTCCACGTGACATTACGGCAACGTTCAAAGTGATAGTCGCGATGGGCTTTACACATGCAGATGCGATGATACAAGTAATTTTGTACTCGATGAATGAAGCGACGTGCAGCAATGAAGTCTTTTACAGTTCGTCGAGAGACAGAGGGCGTGTCATGTAAACGACATATTTAAGTTGTCCTCGCAGAAAAAAATAGATGTTACATGTGTGTGTTTGGTGGAGTCCATTCCACAGGTCCTCTGTGGCCGATACAACGAACGCCTTATGTTGTCTCAAGCCATCGTCGCACTTCAACACTGGAATGCGGGAGAGCACCATCTTGCTGAACGTAAAAGTTGACACATAATGATACTGGCATAGCATCAAGATATGGTGCGAGCACGTCTTGCAAGAGCTACAGGGAACGCGCGGAGTTGACACGTCCTGCAAAGAACACAGGTCTCGCTATGTTATCACCATGAACTGCACATCACACTGTGATCCTGGGGCCAGTTTGTGAATGAACACCGTCAGCTGTACCCACAGTACGATGAGTTGATACTTTTAGAAACGAACTGTCGAATAATATTATAGGCCGTTCGGAATAAAGTGAACACTAATTATTTAACCTTTAAAAAATATCACTAGCTATTACTAACTATAATTCAACAAAACCGATAGTCACTTTACTGATTGTATGGTTGGCTACGAAATAACACAACATAGTTCCGTGTTTATTCGTATTTAAATGCAACAATACTGAAACAAAATCAACCGACAGCGATATAGTTGTATTTTATATAATTAATAAACATATATTTTATCAAACTATATATGTACCTATCAACTGAATTATTATCTTACACGCGCAAACATAAAGTGACGTGTCCAGAGAGGATAGACTTTTCCCGTCGTTAGCTGTTACACGCGGAAAGATACGAGTTGGCTGGAAATAGATCTTAGCAGGGCTTGTCTGAGTGCTCACTTTATCCCGAACTGCCTATACTAGGTATACTTACGTTATCACTAGAGACGGGAAAAATTCGCGTGCACACTGACCTAGGCTAGCCTCCTAGAATATATGTGTATTCAAACAGACAGCGAATGTTTCAGGTCTCTAGTTATTACCGTACAACTATGTAGGCAAATGAAGAAGCAATACGGTGAGATAATTAAATTAATTAATTTTTATTGCCACGCGTCCGCGAGGATGAAAATTGTTTGTAATACCTAATTGTTTTAAAAGTGAGTCAAACACGTATATTATACGATGGTTGGAAGATGGTTGGGTTGGCATTGATGTTGTAGAAATAGTTCTTCAATAGCTTTTGAATAGTTTTTACTTTGGGTAAGAAGGGAAAATAGTCAAATCGCTATATGAGTTTGTACGGAAACTATAAAACCGAAAAATATTTTATATGTGCGAAATTGCTGTTAATGTAATGTGTAAGAATTGGTCAGTGTTAGGAACATTTTTAAATTACGAATTTTTATATGCAGAGTGCCTCATTACATGTTTGTCGTTAAGAGAGACCTGAGGCATGCAGTAGTACAATTTCGGCCTTCTCCTGCATGGACTACCCATGTCCAACATGTTCCGCTTGATCCACGCCAGTCAACCTGCAATATGGAACACGTACAAATTACACAAGCTATTGGCATTCACATTAACTTATCGTTACATAAGCGTATTTAATCTTTCACTACGTAACCAGACGTTTGCTATGGGACCAGACTTGTGGGCCACACTGCATCTTGTTAGACATTTAGGTGTACGTTTGTGTGTGTTCCTTTCGACCTTTGTAACAACGTAGCTCTGCAGTGGTGTGATATTTCATTTGTTACACACCCTTATTACAAGAGTTGTGTGAATAACACAATAACAATACCTTGTCAGAAATGATATCTACTGTAAAATAACACGCGCGAGACATTGCAGATCGCAGTATGTGGTTCTTCCAGAACACTGGGAGCAGGCTGTTGCAAACTTTACCCGATTTACTCGAGGACGTCTCAGTATTGCAATCTTTATGATAATAGCTCAAGGATGTCTCGTACATTAAGTTCACTGCCTGAGCGGATGATAGTGATGAGTAATCTGAGGTGTATAAGAACTGTTAAAGGCAATATTTAACTAAACCCTTTTATTCCGTCAACTACACATTGGTATCTGTTTTTCTCGTATCGGCACAATCTACTCAATGAGCTCAAAGCCAATTCGATTGGAAACTCAACTTATGTCTCTCGCGGATGTCTCGCGCTGCGAACTCCGGAGACGGACCTGTTTCCTGGCTGTGCCCTCCTGGATACTGGAGCTGGTTGCCTCTTGAAGTCGTTGACGACCTTCTGGCTCGATGTCTGCGAAGTCCAGCACCTTGTCACTCCTTGCGGCGACTCCCCTCCCCCCCTCGCAGTCTTTATAGTCAGGGTCCGAGATGACATTCTTCCGTGGCTTGCCCCGCCCTCGGCTGCGTTGATGACTATGTTGCACGTTACTCTCGTAACAAGGCGGGTGGCAGCAATGATAGGCGGATTACTTACATACGAATGTTTGCGAGTGTACGTGTGTGTTGGCAGGCGTGGCCGGAGGTCACATTTTCTCAATCACACCAATAACCTAAGCGTTTCATTATATTTTATTTTCCAATAGCCTACCTTGTTAAACAGTCTTGAGGACAACTCACAACATGCTTGAACCTCTCAGCACTGCACGAAAGAAGAATGTTCGGTACGGTGAGACAGATATGTACTTACACAGCGTGATACTTTTAGGCGCCACAAGAATAGAGCGCTAAAACAATTGTGTTGGTCAAACACTGTATTTCAGTTCAGCCAGTCTTCATATGTTACGTCAACAAAATATGACTAAAAACAAAATACGTCGTTGATTCTTAGCGCATTATAATTATTTCTTTGCTTTATTTAAATGTTAACACGGTTCCCCATACAAGTCGTTTCTTTAGTGTAACCATAGAATAAATCATTCTATAACTTCAAGAGGCTACTTGACGAGGCCAAAACCGACTGCGGTTTGCGGGGATAAAAGTATAGTTTGTATAAAACACGCTAAAAGCGACTGAGTATTTTGTATTGGATTCTAAACGTTACCTCTTTTTCAAGTTCGTATCACAACATGCATTTTTTTTTTGCACAAAAATGTCTCAAACATGTGTTCTCGGACTCTTTTAGTTTCTGTTGTTAAAATGCAGAGACTTGTGTATTCTTAAAGCTCACATCGTAGTAATATAACAGGATGTTTCGAAATTGCATTTCAGTATTCACGTCTAGAGGAACAAAAACAATATTATATGAATAAGGTAAGAAAATGTACAGTTTCTACACTGAAGCTCACAGTACGTGATGTAAAGAACACAGCGTGCTTGCTGAGTCGTGTTACTGTACAGCTGTTATTGCCAACTAAACACCAGACTTAACTGGACGGTAGGTATTGTTCGTTGTAGTGTTCCACAGTATCGTGATCCAGTGCGCTCGCCCTGTACTGTAAGTCACGTGACGTGTTGTGCAGTAACGGCGCGTTTTCGGGTCTACGTTCACACATTTCTCGTTCCTCTAGGTGTGAGAATTGTTTCCCCAAAATATTGTAACATCCTGCATTTTAGTGCACTGTTGAAATGTAGAGTAACCTTAACTTTTTGGAGTATGGACATTTGAGCCCTTTTAAACTATGTTAACAAGTTATTTCCGAAGAAATATAATCATGAGTAAATACAAGAATTTCATTTACAATAATGTTATATAAATTTATATATTCGTCCTCAGTGTGAGGGAAATGCATAGTTTTCCTCCTCTTTTCTGAATGGATGCAAAATGGAGTTAACGATTATTGTGACGATAGAGTCACAACTCAAACTCAGATTCTGGCAAGTCGCCATTGGGAAGAAAATACCTCAGCGCCGTGCATGGAGAGATTGAGGGAAATGACGATAGAGAATAGAGAGAGAGAGAATAGAGAGAGATATATAGAGTAGGTGGTAGTTCCCTCTCAATGTACGCAGCTTCGATCGTGCAGAATTGCCGCACGCGAGCGAAATATTTTAGAGATAATATTTGGTGACTTTTTATTTGTACGACGGAACGACTTTAGGTTTCCACACATGACGTCTAGCTGAGAGAGTGAAGTGATCCTACAATGTGGCACTGACCTACATCGAGCGCAGAGCATCCACTTGAAGAGAGCTAAATTTAGCAGCACGTCGTTGGTAAGTGAGTGTATCAGCTGCTAGGGTTCGTGCACGTATAAGTCACCACATACGGCCAATCCAGCCACGTTCTGCTAACAAGTCTTCCAGGGCGTGATTGTGTCACACAGGTACGTTTGTGAGTTGCCTGATGGATTTCAGTGATCACTGCATGTGCCAAGGTTTATATTTCTCGGATAATAATTAAAGGGCCGCATTCTATGTAATAGCGTTCACATTCGGGCTACATTTCGTGTTCTCTTTTTGTAAAAAATTAAGTATTGCAAAGTAGCCTTACCACAGAGAGTTTTTAATTTACATTTCTGACAAGAAAAATTATTGGATTGTCGTTAAAACTGCTTAGCCATAAACTTTATGATAAACTTAGTTGTAGTTAGTTTAAAGACAAGTTTGATGTTTCAAAATTTTTTCGTTTTGTTACAAAAACTTTCTAAAGGTAAAACTGTGTTTTTGAGCACATTTTTTTAGCAAATAAGGATCTTTTTTAAAACTAATGCTAAAGAAGTATAAATAGCATTTTTCCTTTTCAGTGACGAAGGATTTTTGAATGCACAGTTAACCATGTGTACTTCTACAAGAAAAGGCTTGTAAACTAATGTAGGAACATTTATCAGTCTGGGCATATGTCGAAGGTCATTAAAATTGTCTAAATTTTTCAAATACCTGTAGGGTCTAGTGGGATATATTTTTACGAGTAGTGTGTTTGATGTGAATAAAGTAAACCACCTTCGACGGTTTGTCACATTTAACAAAATATTTTTGTATTAAAAAATATTTTTTTGGCACTTTAAACAATTGTTGTAAAACGTACAAGAATTTATTTGTAAATGTACAAAAATGTATGTAAATATACGTATGTGTATATTTAATAGCACTTCCTGTAAAGTTTACAATATTTTGTAAAGTTACAAAAAAAATTTGGAAACTGTTCTCAAAGAATTTTTTACTTTGTTGTATGACGTGGTGGCTATCTCTTATACGTAAGTGGGTATACGATGGATATAAATGTAAGCTCTATTACCGGCCCTTGATATGTACAAAAAACTTGCAACAACTCTTCTTTTTTGTCTAACTTTTATCACGCAAAGTTGCTCTCGACTTTTGAAATCATACTTTAAAAACACTGTTCGTAACTGCAGGTCACGTATCGTAAACAGAGCTTGGTAAGCTTCCAAGACACTTGGCAGCATTATCGCCTCGCTCTCCTGGCGAGCTGCACCTTTCAAACACTATATTTGATGATACAACGCATTTTAAATGATAAAACTTAATTGTCTTTCTTGTCAGTTTAGACAGTATAATTCCGTTCTTATAAGTGGCGTAAGAGTCTAATTGATTTTTTTTACTTTTATTATTTTTTCCTATTCTGCATGCAACAAGCAGTCCTGATAATTGGATACAGTGTTTTGTTAGTATAAGTGACGTAGATTTGCTTATATGTGAGCGTACTGATGAAAGTGTGTGTTGTATATTTATTATTTATTCCACTCTTTTGCAAGAAAATAGAGCACTAGTAAAATCTTAAGTGCGATTGTGTTCCACAAAATACTGCGAACCGGGTATTGAAATGTTATAATTATTTTCGTGAAATTACAATGAAAGAAAGTGTAACAAAGTCAAATTTAAAATCTTCGTAAAATTACGGACGTTTTACATTGCTCATGAATGCAAACAACTTTCATATCTTAAAACCTTTTTTAAAAGGGTCTTATCAACAGGATGAAGTCGTGGGAATTATTTTTAATGTACATATTCACAAAAGGAAGTCAAGTTTAAATTCGAAATTCTCGGAAAGTTTTTGTAAAGTAATTAAACGAAAGTAATTTTTGTAAATTAAAACGATACAAAATATTCCCATATAATATTGAAATAATTCCGTACAAATTGGGCACATTTCGGTTTTTGAACAGTGAGAGATATGTCTGTAGGTGTGTACATATAAGAACCTAGACCCGAAGCAAAAATGCCAGTCTACCATGGAAGTTTTTTTTTTTTTCACGTCAACAGTAATAGCTGATACGTCACTACATTCCAGCCTATCACAATCGGTTCCTTTTAAATAAAACTGTTTTCATTAGGTTACGGTGCATATTCCCTACTTATTTCTCAGTAGTTCCTCCCAATATAATTGATGTCAGATTCAAAGTACAAATAATTATTGAGCTCAATAAACATATAGTAACATCGGAACCAGAATGTTTAGTGAATTACGGAAAATATATTACAATATTGGAAAATACATTTTTTAATTGTCACAATTGACTTCAGGAACAAAAACTGTGATGTCCCTACCGCTCATAAATATCATTAGCACTCCCATGAAAAAAGCGAACACGTATGTAAAATGAATTAACACCTCCAGTGAAACAAAACAACATTTGTCAGAGACAAGATAATCATATTCTCTTTTCAGAATATTTTTGAGCCCAGCAAAATTGTTTCCAAGAGGAGGTCGGTGATATACATCAAATTAAAAAATTAAATATCGATTTGTAATTATGCATGCCTCTTGTTTATGAAATTAATACTGTCAAACCACGCTCTTACTTTGTTGTATAATACTCGCAGTTTGTCGAGATTGAGCCAAACCCATGCTGCCTTTCATAACAGTTTATAACAGGTTTACTAACACACAGACTGCTGGATATCGAGTCGAACGCAAAATTCCGTGGAGTCGTGTTGGGATCAGTGATTTTTCTGTTAGGATACGCAGAGCTGCTAATCAATAAGTTAATTTAAAAACAAGACTTTGAATCCTATTGATTACGAAAAAGAGAAGATTCTCGCACACTAATTGGCATGACAGTTGATTACAGTTGCTTCTAGGATGTCTTGACCCTGGCCAGTGGCGACGCTCACACCCACACATGTACCGCAGTGTGAGGGTTGAGAGGTCATAGACTAGACAGACACAGTTGTCTCGATGGCGTGTGACTGTACACAGAATACTCGCTACAACCCAACACACAAAACGGCTTGTTTACGTCATGTGTAATATCGAGTGATTCTCAAACTGGGGGAAAAGAGTAAATAAATAAAGTGATTTCCGAAGACAGGACAAAAACTACACGTTGCTAATTGTCTTAAGAGTGCGTGGTAGATAAATAAACGCTGAAAACATCAATTGATTTCTACGCTTTTTTCGAAGCCAATGTGGATAAAATACTCAATGGCAGTCCTAGATAATGGTATTTGCCAACTTTGAGTAAATATTTATCCAGAATCACTAATTCGTTACGCGTGATCTCTTGCGCCACAGTTAAATGCACGAGGTTCCGACGTCAGAGATTGTGCCTCAGAAGTTTGTAACACTGGAAACAATTTTGTTTTAACGTATGCTAAAACTACTGCTTAATTTTCACAAATTGGCTTCAAGAAACCTACAGTTATAGATGAATACTTTTAGCGTTGAATTATGTACCTCGCTCTCTTAATGTTCAACTAATTACACTGCAGTAAACGTGGTATCGTCGTGTGTCTTTATAAAATACAGGAGGTTTAATAAAAGGTACTGCCAAATTTTCAGGAAACACACACACAAAGAAAGGGACTTATGTCCGGAAACGCGTAATGTCCATTGTAGAGCCCCTACCATTACCTCTCGTTAAATGTCATCGCAAAATAACATTTCGTACAGACACTGTTCCAATTACCCAATGGAATGTTTCGTTAGAACGTACGTTGCTTCCTAGGATCACCGCCAGGTGGGCGACGTGACGGAAGGTAATCGTGACTGCATTGCGTCTGTTCAACTCACAGTCCAGATTACCTTCCATCAAGTGGCCCACCTGGCGGTGAACCTAGGAAGTAAAGTATATTGTAAAGAACAAAACCATTTGGTATTTGGAACATTTTCTGTACGAAGTGTTATTTACGATGACATTTAACGAGATGTAAGGAATTGAGCTCTACCATGGTAACTAAACGTTTCCGGACATATGTCCATACCACATATTTTCTTCCTTTGTGTGTGGAATGTTTCCTGAAAGTTTTGCCGTACTTTTTTGTAACATTCCGTATATGCGGGTCCATAAACGTTGGTACTGGCATATGAAACTGTTTACTATACTCTGTCCACTCTAAGGTTGCAGCAGTAATAAAGATTGCTAACGAAATACATCAAAGCAATTGAATTATATCTTGATTCCTCACATTGTGATTGTGCCGTAACACAGTTACCTTGTATTTTTCAATATTTCAAATGAAATTTACGCTGTGCAAAAATTTTTATTGGTATTCACTTGAATGAATTAGCTGCAACCTTAGAATGGATAGAGTATACTCACAAACACCTCCGAAACAAAATGTACTAACCTGACCGTGCGACTAAAGAGCCGCATTTTTGAATGACTATATGCTAGCACAAAATACAGAATACCTCTTCCGCACCACTTACAGTTAATGTAGTGTTCTTTATGAAATAGCTAATTCAACTGTAGCACTTTCTTCATGACGTTGCCAGGCAACTAGTAGTTTGTTAATTTACAATGAATTTTGTTGTTAATCACGTCTTGCTCTGATTGACAAGCAACCCATATACAGTAAACATTTATACTCGTAATATATTTTGCCAAAATTTATGTTAGCATGTAAGCTAGTCTCGAAAACAAATATGAACTGCCTATTACAGAGACCTAATACTGTTTATTCGGCATTGTGTTGCTGCTCAGAACAGTTTATACCATTAACCGATTTCTTGTGCAACGCCCTTTTTTAAAGAGTATTGAAACTGAGTTTGTCAAAAAAACATTGACCTCTGAAATAGTGTGAGTAAATTGTATTCTTCTAGAGAAAATTAACAATAGCTCTCTCTCATGTGTGTATATGTAGTATGTAAAATAGTGTACAATAAAATTTATATACTAGTTTATCTTTAAGCATTCTGTTTTCTCGCTTAAGATTCATAAGAATTAAAGAAATTAAAAGTTCGCTGTAGTAAATCTTATTAAACGTTGACAATCGAATCAACATTCCGAATAGTGTATTCATTTGGCAATAACGTTGTGTTCTAGTGGGAGGCAACCTAAAAGTAAATTCTATTACGAGGGAGGCCTTAACTTGAAGTGTTTGTTAGTGATCAAGTCATTTTGTCGGCAAGTACATAAATTCAGCACTGACGTCTGCTCACATGGGATTTGTTTCGAAATTGTAAACATTGTGCATATTGTTGAAAGAAGCTTTGACATATTAGGCTATATTGCCTGACGACGAAGCAGAAATTATTTCATCATTAGCTGTAGCCGATGAATATCATCAATAAGAGACAAACAAGTGATGTTTGTCGGACATGTACTTGCGTGTTTGTTGTCAATGTCTTAGATGTGGCCGTGTAGTGGTGTACGTGCTGATAACAGCCTCGCTGCTATCAGCTGCTGCTTGTTTACAAACTTCACGCTTTGACCTTATGAACGTTTCCACATCGCTGGGGGTACTAAACCTCCGCCTTATCTCCCCTCGCGGCTACTTATGTCTTATTGATATGCCGCTTGCCTCTCTCCAGTGGCGTTGGAGGGTGGAGCTTATGTCTTGCTTCCTCCTGTCTCTACAACTTATATAAGATAGGTAGTACAGAGAAGAGAGGATATGTGGCTGTCGTTGGTCACACACAGCATGCTTGTTGCACACCATCAGCTCGCGCTACACGGTGTGACATCAGCTGTCAGTTACCACGACTTCCTTATCAAAGCGTGTAGGCAGTGGCTAGTGTTCCACTTCGTTGCTTATCTCATCACTTACTCTTGATATGTTTATTAATTTTACGTAATGCACACTAAATCTGAATGAGTGAATATTCACTGATTCACGCTGATAGATGGAGCAGTTTCAACAATTAGATCAGTGAAAAATAGTCACAGTTTAATTTTTGAATATTCACTGATTTCCTTTATAAGTGCCAACATCCCACAAGTGAATCAGTGATTTTCACAGTTTTTTCCAGTTGTTTTTAAAGAACAGTTTTCACTTACTGAATTAGCGAAAAATTACTGGAAAATTTTTGGACATTCTCTAATTAGCTTGTGGAATGTTGGCACTCTTTATTGGAATCAGTGAATAGTCACAGATTTCACAGCAATTTCTCACTGATTCAGTTTGTTGAAACTGCTCCATCCATCGGCGTGAATCAGTGAATATTCACTAATTCAGATTTAGAGTGTAAATAAAGGATGACCACGAGGAATGTTGTCTCTATGAAAGTGATATAAAGGAAAGTTTACAAAATACACTCGTTGAATGTATGTGAAAATGTTAGTTTGATAATGATACGTGTTTTGCCTGAAGAAGGAAGGAAGGTTAAGAACCACGGAGGGCGCCGGGACGACGTCCTATATGAGGTCTGCTAGGCGAGGTTATTCTGTGGTAGTTCGCCATTGTCTTCTGCAGAATAGGTATGAGGAGACATACAACACATCACCAAGTCCTGAACACAGAGAGGCAACTGTAAATATTGACCTCCCTGGCCGGGAATTGAACCAGAGACCCGTGACCCAGCAGCCGAGCGGTCGAACAAAATGTTCACAGGGGATGTTTGTGTGGCGAAAATATCAGGAAGACGACATCCATCTTCCCTGATGCGAGTTTCGACTCTGGTCACGAAGATCCCTGCAGCCTTTCTAGTTAGTCTCCACACTGATGAGCTCCACATCTCTATGACTGGTCTCCTCGACATTCAAAGTTCGGGATTCGTCTCGATACACTCGACCCGTTAAAAACCTACATAAAAAAAGTCGCCACCACTTCTCACACATGCGTCGTACGCAAACAGGCGCTGTTCAATTGCCCGCTGCTCCGTTCCTATTGAAATGGCAATTACGTGTTAACACGTTGACTGTCTACGCTTCTTCACGTCCATGTCCCCGCTTCGTTCCGTACACAGCGTTTAACAGGCTTCTCGTGGCCGTCCTGTACTACGGCCTTAAACAGCTTGATCAAATGTGTACCATTCACAATAAAACCGTTTTACGAACTTGGTATTAAGTATTTTATCGTTGAAACGGCATAATCAGATATTCGGAATGACAAAGCATTAAAATGTAGGAACCCTAAAGTGTGTTAAATGAAACGTCTGAACTGTTTCAAATGGCTTCCGCAAAAAAAAAAAAAAAAAAAAAAAAAAAGAGTTGCTAACTATACAGGCAGGTGAATAGATCAAAACAGCGAGCATATTACAATACATGACCAAATGTTTTGAACTACAACGAATGATCTTTTGTTTAGCAAATTTGCGTAAAATCGGTAGAACCTAAACTTGCACAAATTACATGAAATAGGTTACGGTATCAAACTCACTTGTGTCGTATCTGCTTGTAGGCAGTGCACCTTACATATAAATTGGTTTCTGTTGCAAATTTGTGTGTAACACCAGGGTATTATTATTACTTTTCAAAGATGTAATACACATGCCTAATACACGTCACATTCATGACTGTTTTGAGAGGAATATCATGCGAGGGTGCACTTTGTTATCTGCCAACAAACAGATACGACACAGGTGGGTTTGATACCGTAAACTATTTCATGCAGTTTGTGCATGTTTAGGTTTTACCGATTTCACGTTAATTTAACTATCAAAAGATGTAATAAAGAACTGAAATATTGTTTTACAGTCTTTAATCGTCCCCAATAAGATTATCCTGGCTTTGAACCCGGAATCCGGTGGTCCTAAGACGTATTGATGACCCCGGATCTGAACTTGCTTACCTCATCACTTAACACAAGATAAGTAAGTTAATTAATTGCTTGTGATACTATGGACTCAAACAGATTGATCAAATATGTGCCATTCATATTAAAACAGTTTTGTGATCTCAATATTAAGTAGGTTACAGTTCATATTCTACATTTAAAGTGCATTCTGATAAAGCCGTTACTACAAAGCTATCTTTGTAACCCAACAGTCAACCTAGTTTGATGCAATTGTTTTGTTCGAGAAACAATTCTCAGTTAAAACATTAATCTGGTTATTTTAATAAATTCAATTTTACAATACTGTTATGGAAGACATGAAAGGTTCCACGACAAAAAAACTTTCATGTGTAAGATTTTCTTTAACAAATTGATCTGTTAAAATTGTGTTATATTATACTTATCATTTAAGTTTTAAAAATAAATTTCTTTCTTTTTGGTTTTATCAAATGTATTAAGCTCGACATTATTTTCAAAGTAATTTTCTGATGTTTATTTACACGTTTTTTTTTTTCTGAAATTGCTGTTTCTTTGTTCTATTTGGCAAAGGAGCAATCTCAACATTGTAATTTAAAACCTCATACACCGGAACGCCAAACAAACACAACATTGGTGACTTTTTATTTTCAGTAATTTTTATTGGGCTTTACGTATCATCGGTAGCAAAGTAGTTGCAGACGGTTACACACGTCATCGTATAAGGAAATAAACTGGGAAGGGACGTGGTCATAGCCTACGATAAAGAATTATACCAGAATTTACCTACAGAGATTTCTAAAAACGCTGGACATCAGACTGGTTGGAGGCTGGTCGAAACCAGCAATCCAACTCTGTCTGGTCGTCTCGAATAAGTGTCAACGTGTTACTGTTGCGTCATCTCACTGTCCTATCAGTGTAAAATATACTTCTGTACACTGCGCACTTTCAACACAGAAAAGTAAATTTTCATATCCCACCATTCTTTACTACTAGACGTTTTCAACATAAGTAATTTTTGAAATGTAAGTTACTTTGAAGACACTGCCACTGCTATTGCGGTCTGAAAACAAGATGTTATGATCACAATCAAACTACTTATTTAATCAAATATATTGTTTAAAAACAGTTGATTTTAACACATGTCCATTCACTTTTCAGTACTGGTATTAATCACCCTTATTTCATCAATCTGTGTTCGTTCATTGAAATAGTTGATATAAATATGTGGTTATTTAAAAAATTCAACGCAATTGCGTATCTTATTTATTTATTCGTTATAAATTATGAAATCAGTTTCCTGGGTGAAATATTGGACAGCTCTGATCTCTTAGTTCCCTGTAAAATACTTGCGGCGATTCTCACTATGCGCATCTTTCTTATGTGAGAATAGTCTCTCCCACCGACAAAATAATTATGGGTGTATGCAAGGCACAGTAGTATTCGTTAAAATATGGAGACATAGCTGTAAAAAAGCACAAAGTTCGCTACACCACGTCCTGTATAAGAAATATTCTCATTCTTTTTTGAATAAATAATGTATTGCCTTTTTAAAGTTTATTCTTAAGAGGCATTTAATACTTTCAAATTATTTTATAAACTGTCATTGTTACTTGTTCACAACATCTTAAGGTGCCAATCTAATTATAGAGAGGACTACGTTGATGCATGCCTGAAATGTTTGTTTTTGACACCAAATTATTATTGTATTTAGATACTAGCAAAGCGAATGTTAACTAATACTCTTACAGTTTCGGGAAACATTTTAAGAAATTTCGCCTTTTGCAAACATTACTTCGGAGGCATTTTCCATAGACAAAAAATGATGTCGGTTACATACTTTTGTTAGAATTGGGACTACAGTCAAGTTTGATTGTCTGTACTATCTAGTGTGTTTCTACAACAGCTTGTTCTGGAGTAGTGACAATCTGTTCTGTAGAGAGAGCAAGTGCATCTTTCGTCTACAGAACATTTTGATAGGTACTTCTACAGAACAGATTGTAATTAAGATAGAATTGACAACCGAACTGTTAATTTTAATAGAAGTATGGTAACTACAACAATACTCTACTTTTAGTGCACCGGTAACGTTTTCATGACGTTTCATCAGTACATTTATATTGTAACCGTAACTACAACAGCTACTATCGAGTGACGAAAACAATTCTCGGCACAATTCCTAGTGTACATAAGCGATTCACTTGATTATCTTGCCAGTTCAGTTCTTATCGATCGTTTCTTCTGTGTCTCAGACTAATGATTGAGTCTTACATTCGAGTGCCTCAAATTACAGGAAGTTCAGCTCATAGTTCTGTTAAACTTGGAGACTGTTTCATTCAAGTAATTTCCATTATATTTAACAATGAAACCAAAAAGGACTTTATCATGTGTCGGAGAAAGTAAACACTTTGTGAATTTTACGTTTTGCCACGTACTTGAATTATTTCTTGCAGTGCAGGCGTTAATATTAACTCATTATTATTTCAACTGATGTGTGTCTCATATTGTCGCCATTAAATTTTGAAAATAAATTTTCTCGTTACGGTTTAGGTGTCACAAAATTAAAAACATTAAAATATTGTTTCAAACATTATGTCAAGAATGTTATTTAATTCTTAGATAATTTTGTGTTTCGTAAGTGAATAAGGATCTTGTAATGATTTTATTGGATCATGTAGTGTGTTTTTTTTTCTCCGCCACTTGCCAACACTGAGTTGAAACTCCCGTGCGTATATGTCAAGTTTAAGGACAGATTAGTTCAGGACGTAAAGCTAATGCTACAGACGGAAACTCCCAGAATCAGAAGTTATATGAGCACTTCAGTAACAAAGATAGCAGGAGTTTTGCGCGTGTTATTTAAATGAAATCAACATATTTTATCCCATAATGCACTAGAGTCCGGTACGGGTAGAGTCGTCAGCCAACTTAGTATGGTTTGTATTCACGTTCACTTTATAAACAATGGTTTGCTGTTAACAAATGTCTGTACCCAAACGACAATTTTTTCCTGCCGATCACTTCATTTACCAAATCTTCTGTGGTGAGAAAATAACCTCAGAAATAGTGCCGGGAAATTGAGTGACTAATTCCAATAATTTAAATAAAACTAAATATTGACAATCATACGGATTACGGGTCATTTACCCGGCTCTACCATGCCATAACTTGACAATTTTTCCCCGTGTGACACGAGGAGGGGAAAGAGAGGAAGTTGGTGTTAAAGAATGGCACCACCCTGCAGTTGGCAACAGGAAAACCTAGCAACTTGGGTAAAATCCACTTACGCACGGCTTGTCGGAAACTGAACCACAATCTCCGCTGTGCAAGTCACACTCACTTCCGTGCGACCAGGCATGTTCAGTTTTCTAGCAAAGTATGAAGAGCCTTTCTACAATGTTTGTTGTTAGGAAAACGTTCGTTTGTTTCCGTGAAACCCGTGTTCTTATAATTAAAAGTGAATAAATTCTGAAAAATGTAAATACGCCGAACACAATAAAAACATTATTAAATTCCAGTCGGAATAATTGTCGGGGTTTGGGAAATTTTTCGGTCCAGCTGTTTATTTAATACGTTATTAATTTATTTGTTGACAGTTTGTCTTCATCACACGGAAAAAATATTTCGTAACCCACAGACTATAAATTTTATCACTGCCAATTAAATATTTACAGGGGATTCAACTAAATATTATAACACTGAATAAAATAATTCCAATTTAGCTTCATATTAATTTTTATTAACAAGTACTTACAAGGGCTTAATATCTAGTTATAGGCGATGTCAATAAACACGGCACGAATGACCCAGAAAGACAGATAGTGAGACGACCATTCGCGGTCTACCGCAATTTTCATCGCCATTATTTTATTTTTTATTTGTACCAGATATTTTTTTATTATTTTAGACACAAAATGTGACTAAATTCGGCTCTTACGAAATTTTTTTATCTCTCACAGTTTTCATGTAATGGCATGTTAAAGTCATATTTTGCATGTTTCCGTTTGAACGACTACACTTAAACCAACTGATAAACCAAACTCAAAAAAACACAGTGGATAAAGACATTGCAGGCTACAATGTCATGTTCATAAAAAATAAAGAATACAAATTATTTGTATTAAAATTTTTTTTAAAATTTTTAAAGTTTATATTTTTAGTTTCAGCATTTTTTAACACAAATAATTTTTATGCCGTAAAATGACAGCGTTTCCAGTAAGACACTGGCAACTCGGTCATTTTACGGCATAAAAAAAGTTTGCGTTGCTTGTCTCTATGACTCTTCAACTGTCGTACACTAAAATTGTCTTGGTTGAAAGTTGATTAAACTGTCAATTATTTTTTAACCTTAAAATTACTGGACTTTTACAACAAGAGGTTGAAGACAGTAACTTCCTGTCGTACATGGGAAGACGTTAATACACGATCTTCCAGTGCATAATGAGAAAGAATTTGAGCCGAAAATTCCAAGTTGTACTTTTAAAATTTTGTTCTCTTTTATCAGCGCCTTTTATTATTGTGTGATTAAAGATTTTTATTACTTTTGAACTAGTAGGCCTATTGACGCAGAGTAATCTACGATCTTGGCCATTGCTGTTGTAAAAATAATGTGAAAATATTTGACCATAATGTAATAAAATTGACGTCGTTATAAAAGACTTGGTGTCTCTGGATGCATGTGCGTCTGTCTCCCTTGTTTTTGTGTTCTATGTTTGTATGTCAGGGTGTTTGATTTTTTAACGACAATCTTACGAACATGTACTGTCAGTCTGGGTTCTTCTGCTCGATTGTGAGACGTGCATTGTAGAGACTCGTATTTGTTCGGGGGAACATACTGGTATAGCGTCCGCACTTACCGGAAAACAAACTATATAAAACCCCATCAGCGACATTTTGTTTTAGAAGTCTGGAGATCGACACCACCCTGGACATTATTGGTTGTGCACGCAGGACGTGTGAAACAGGAAGTGAGGAATAGGATGTGTGTATGTGTATTGCCAGAGAAGTTCCTGCGCAGAATGGAGAATGGGAACTTCCAACTGCTGTCAACGAGCTGATGATGTCACGTGGACAGATGTTGGTCAGAACTTAACGTCAAGCACTGGTGAGGACGAAGTGTGGCTGATATTGTGAAGCAGTGAAATAAGATATCAGGGGAAGTGGAAGCATCCAGAGAAAACCCGCCGGTTATCGCAACACCCACCATATTTCCCACATTCAACAATCGATAATTACGTCACTTGTAATCGAAATCAATCACCGTGATGAAACAAGTAGCCTGACTACTTTACTTACGCGGTTCCAGCGAACTGCTTGAAGAAAACAAGAGGTGCATATATGTGCAGTGTTAACCACTGTGACTACTCGTAATTTTCATTGGTTCAAGAAGTTAGTCGTTGTATATTCGAGATTACTTCCCTACGCCTTGTTCTCTAATACAGTACGGTTCTATTTAATTCAAGGCGGTAACTCTCCGAACAACAAACTTTAGGCACCCTGATTCCTCTTCCTGAACATGAAACACTGGCCGTTTTGAAATAGTTGAGTGTGATGCGATATAATAAGACGCTTCATAATTAGCCTTATAATTTGGCTACACTACAAAAACTATAGACGTTCGTGTTACGTAGGTATATTCTTAAGAGTTTGTAAATTATGTATCAGCAATGACATGAAATTCCGTACTGGCCGTTTTCAGTCCAACGACCTGCCACAACTTGCTGCATTTGGCCACCCGGACATCTTAAGCTCACACCATATATCTTACATTGAACATGCTGGAAGGAACTTATATTGCAATAAATCCATGAAATATACTGGAGCCACAAGACAATCAGGGGCGTTATTTCAGGTTGTTCTTGGGAGGGGGGCAACGTTTTTTTTTTCGGCGGCAGTGACCTTGTTGCATTTTTTATAATAATTACGCATGTATAAATTAGAAACTTTAACAATAAAACTTCAGTTTTATGTGCTTAAGTTAACATTATTAAAATAACAAAATTCAAAAAATAATTCTTATATACTTAAAAACCTAAATCTAGGGGGGGGGGCATTTGCTCCCCCTGCCCCCCCCCCTAAATGACGTCCCTGAAGACAATGCTAACGGAAAGTTGACAGTGTACCTTCTAATGGGTTGATGTCTTCAGTTAGGATGAAGTATACGTGCTATCATACATGTACAATAATGAAATGGTGACCACTTCCAATGTTAACACTTCCTGGGGCAACATCGCGTTTCTCAGACATCAATGCGTGTGCATTGTAGGCTTACAACTTTGTAACAAATAATGCGATGTTTATGAGCGATAATGAGAAGCTGAGAGCGAGTAAAACATCATGCACAGGAAAGCATTGCACTACAGGGATGCGTGATATGCTCCCGTATTTTGGAAGCTGCGTGTTTGGTGGAGATAACGTTCCTCTTCAGCAAACCACAGTCAACAAGTGCTTTACGGCGATCAACAGCTGCCTAACCTTCGCAATGTGGTCGACACAGATCCGCCACTTGTTTATGTCAGCTGATGAAGCGACTTATGGCCAGGTTTCGCAAGTGTGGCCACGACCTTAGACCTCCCCCGCGAGCTTCATTCTGAACGCACACGCCGATAACACGAGCGCAAATATCGTGATAACAGCATGTCACGTTGCAAAACCCCCGGCATCCCAGCAGCGGGTTATACATACACATATTGCTCAACACTCGCTATTATTTCGCGTGTGATAAACACACTAACAGCTCTGTCAGGTTTATGATTACTCCGTGAATGAGAACATTTCGCTCACGTATTCTATGTTTAAACAGTGTTATCAGCATACATCTAAATACAGATGCATTTGGAGCTATTTTGTTAAAGTTACAAAATTTTCCATAATTTGTTTTGTGTGTGACATATCTGCAATTATTGTAAAAGAACCACATGTCTCCATCACGTCATAGACCCACTTCTCTCCCATTACATTTTGTAAACGCAATTTTTGCTGACTGTAACAGTGTAAAGTGTAATAGTGACTTAGGCATTCTGCCCTAGTACTCGAGTCTGTAAAGTTTTCTTTAGGAAACCGTGTTGAACTTTATTGACTTAGGATTGGAAGATAAAAATTAAACGGTTCGATGTTAAATTTAACAGCTTTCTAACAGTGTGTTGTATATCTACGAATCCAAATTTTAGTAGTCATATGTATATGACTAATAGTACGAATTGAATTATTGTGACGCATAGCCTATACCATTCAGTTGTTTTAGTTAAAAAATAATTTAAGAATTTTTTTTTTGTTCAGAGTAGTCATTGAAACATAAATTTAACCGTGTTTCCGTTGAGTCGTTTAAATTTTCTTATTTCTATTTTACATATGTTGTTATTTGCAAGAAATGTGAATTGTATTTCCTAACGATGCTTAACGTGTAAACATATAGAATATATAGTCAAAGATTTTATATTAAATCAATTATTTATTTTTAAATCTATTAAGCGTAATGAATCGTGTGTACAGGCAGGGTTTCAAGCAACATTACTTTATGAATTTATATAGCATTTAAATCTAAGAAAATAATTGTACTGAAAACTTAAACACATCTTAGCAACCTAATAGTATCAAGCCACAATTTTATTGCATTATTTTTTAGAATAAAGTTTATTTCGCCGTCGTTTTATTTCTCGGCGTGTTGGGTCGGTTCTAAACGCCCTGACATGTTGTCTGACTTATGTGTCCGATAGGCAGGCCTGTATTTTATTGTCTACAGATAACTAACGTTTCAAACATATATGTACGTAATTTAGCTTATTTGTAAGACATTCACATCAATCACAAGGATACTAGTTTCACTATGATATTTTTTGTGTAAGTATATGATATTTTTAAAAATACATTGGCGATGACCAGTTGTGATAAAAAAAACTGATCACAATGCCTCACAGCAAGCGACTACCAACCAGCATAATCAAGTTGTGCGTTGCAATTTAAGAGGGCGTGGTACATTATTCAACGCTAAAAGCAGTAATCTATAACTGTAGGTTTCTTGAAACCAATTTGTGAAAATTAAACAATAGCAATCCTAGATAATAGTTTTAGGCGACGTTTTAAACAAAATTGTTTCCAGTGTTACGAACTTCTGAGACACAATCTCTGTCGCCGGAACCTCGTGCATTTAACTGCAGCGCAAGAGATCACGTGTAACGAATTAGTAATTCTGGATAAATATTTACTCACAAAGTTGGCAAATACCTTATATAGGATTGTCATTGAATATTTTATCCATATTGGCTTCGAAAAAAGCGTAGAAACCAATTGATGTTTTCAGCGTTTATTTATCTACCACGCACTCTTAATATGTAGAACTCTGTGATGCGGCTTCCGTTCGCGGCGCATGGTCAGTTTGCTATATTTATCGGTGTTTCCTCGGCGCAATACTGTGGGTGCGTAAATAATAAAAAGTAAATGTCTTTATTACGTCGACTAGTGAAAGCCGTCACGAAGTTAATGGGACTCAAGTAAATAACTCCCAGTTTATTATTTGATGGATAAATGAATGTATATTTGCAGTCGTCGTAATTCGCCGAGACTATACTGGCGATAATTGCGCCGTTACCTTGCGCGGAGTTTCTTGATGGTTGCCGACGGAGTGCTTACAGTTCCTTATTTCGAACTGAATCTTAGAAATATACGTTCCCTACACGAAGGCGGTTTGTCGTCGACCAAGTATTGATATGCCCGCTTCGCTCGGCCCTGCTGTCACCAGGCGGTGATAGAACTGGGCTACCCCGTGTTGCTTTCTTCCTGGTGGCCGGAAGTCTGCCCTCTCTGCTGGGTCGAACATGTCTTCTACAAGCCGTCATGCCGAGTGACGTGATGCAGCGGTAACATGCTAGGCTAGTATTCGAGACGACCAGTTACATTCACGTCTACGGTCATCGTTAAACGACTTCAGGATATCGCTTCAGGCGAATGGTGAGTCGGTTGTTTAACAAAGGCCATGGTCGATTCCTCTCACAATTCATGTACTTGTATTAATTTGTATGTATACGCTTGTAACGACATCGCTGTTGACGAAATGTAAAGCATATCTTACCTCACTTATTACTCTTCAAGCCAGCCAATCGGCTTGCTCGCTACGAAAGTAAGGCTTTTCTCATCAGACTGATGATTTTCTCTATTCATATCCAGACTTGATTTATTACAATCGAAAAGCAGCAAGCTACATGCACCTACAAAAATACTGTTTAACCTTGTTGTATTAGTTAAAATGTCATTAATTAAACAGTAAAATGCATAGGGTATGTGTAAGATGGCTAGTACAAGGCGGTTACAACGCCAGCAGTTATCTCACTGCGAGGATGCACTCTCATCCTCCACTATTAGCAGGAGCTTGTCACGTGACTGTCATAGCCGCCTCCATCCACATATCTTCCTTCTACATATAACCTCTGCTGCTTAATACTACACCCTCCGCGCAGTTTACTGTTCGCCTGCTGCATGGTTACTATAGTATCTCGCAACATATGCCTGCAATCAAAACTATGCAATAATAAAGTGAAATTATATGCTAATTATTTGAATTGGTACTCATATTAACTTCAGTAAATTTTTGAAGAATATACAAAAAAGTTGGTTCTGGCATTGCAGACGTCACTATTTGTTAGATTTGTTTAGGAATGGGCGACGTATTTTGGACTTGATTACTGAGTGCAATTTCATTTCAACGTAAATGTATATTACAAATGTATTTAATACATTGTGAATATAAATGACGTCTTCTTTAATGTTGCTGAGGACAGTTTGAAGTGAATATTCGTATAAATATTCTAGGCCGAAACGTAAATAGAGAAAAGAAGAATACTTTAAAGAACGAGGAATGCCCGCCTCGTGGCACATGCGTTTGTGTGAGTGAGGTATGGTGCTAAGGGCGACGTCGTATGGGCCATACAACGGTGCGTCGCCTCTACGCTTAAGGCGTGCAGTCTTTGCGAAAAAAAAAATTCCTATGGGACTTTAAGTGGTGACCCTATTGTTTTATTTACGAAATCACTTTACTAAAGTCCAATGCACTACCCTTAAGTGGTTTTACATGTATTGGACTAGTATATTTTCCGCTATAGCAGGCTGAAAATCCCGTTTTGACCCTTTTTGACGCGCCCTAAAAGGGGATTTCTAATAACTTTTTCTTCAAACACGCTGCAGTGTGATTTTATGGCAACGAGGCGGGCCCCTTAAATGTATATGTTAAATATTAATTTTCACGATTTTGAAAGAGAAAGCCACGTTGTAAGATCTTTATTTATGCAAGTTACACTGTGGTATGCTATGTGTTCATAACACTATAAATGTGTTAACTTAATGATTCAACTACTTTAGTGACAATAGAACCCATTTCGGAGTCTTCTACAACAAAGTATTATGTTTGCTACCCGAGTTGCGAGGGCCTGAGAGATGATTGTGGCAGTCGCTAGGCAGCTTCGAGTGAAATAGTACCCGATGTAACAGTACCTACCTGCGACCAGATACCTCAGCCGAGGCAGGATACCTGGCTTCCTGGTAACTATCACTCCCGCTTTGTTTATGTGGATAGCGAACCACGTATGGAACACTCGGCGCCGGACGTCATCAGAAATCATTCTTCTCGGGGTACTCCCTGATTGTTACTTCTACATTCTTTAGTTGCCTGCCCTTGTCGCCTGTCTGTTGAGTGGGCTGCCTTGGAGTCGCAGATCGGCAGGCTCTGACATCCATGCTGACACCGCCTCAAAAGCGTGCACTACGTGAAGTGGTTCTGTGAGGCGAAGATGGAAGTGCTGAGGAATGCAAGTGTGGGAGAAGACGGGAGTGTCGATACACACTGCACAATTAATCCGGGCAAAGCGTACCAGCAACTTTGCTTCATACTTCGCTTTGATAATTCTATTAGGGCAGACACAGCCGTTAATTATTTTATCCCGTGTCATGCTACATAAAGCTACACTAGGAGCAACAATATACCGTATTGCAGGGAGCCGTATTAGTGACGGATGTGCCTTTTACGTGCATTTGGCAACTTAAAACACGTGCGTTCATGTTCGGTTTTTTACCATTTGCACGTACATTTAACTCGGGATGTACTTCCTTTATTAAAATTGAATGTAAAATAGGATAAATTATTTAATGTAAAATCTGGTGTCGATAGCTCAAAACGTTGCACAATTAATATTCTTGTAGCGTATGTGAAACGTAACGAAGGTTATTTCGTGTGAAGGTAATGTGCCAATGGTTTGTTTTAGTGGCCATGCAATTAGCCAGGGAATTACATAAATATAAGCTTTCAGAAACAAAATCGAAATAAATTAAATACTAAAGTACTCAAAAAGATTCTTCTACATAACGGACATGTTCGGGATAAAGTGAGCACTCAAAAAAGCCCTACTAAAGCTAATTTGTACCGTTCCTCTCGTAACAGCTAACGACGGGAAATGTCTAACCTCTCTGGACACGTCACTTAATGTTTGCGCGTATAAGATAATACATCCAGTCGGTAGGAATCGATACCGTTTGATTAAAATAGTTTATTACTCATAAAATACAATTATGTAAATTTCTGGTGCTTTTGTTTCAGAATGGTTGTGTTTATACAGGATAACAGACGGAACTATATTGCGTAATTTCGCTGCCAACCAAACAAGAAGTAAGGCAACTAGATTTAATAGTGAATTATACGCAGTAACGGCTAGTGACATTTTTCATAGGTTAAATATGTTAGTCCTCACTTTATCCCGAACGACTTATAACGCCCTACTAGATTACGTCACTCACTCATAAATCTTGTTGTTTTTACGAGTAGATAACATTGAACGGGCAATAAGTGGGAACTATTATGGTAAATATTTCCACTGTAGTAGACATAAGAGTAACATTTCTGCGCACTCAGATGAAAATGGTTTATTTTTATATTTAAAATATTTGTAAATAGGGGTTTAGTGTGGGATGTTGCAAAGAAAGAGGAGCGCAAGAAATATTTTAAATAAAATTCGGAAACTCGTAAACACATATTTTTAAAAAGTTGATAGCTACAGTGATGTTTTTTCATAAATGATTATTTTTAAATGATACAATTTCGTTTACCGACGAGTGTTGGCCTTACGTTTTTTTTTTTTTTTGCGAAAATTTATATTCAGCGATAAAGGGAAGTAAGATTAGTGGAAAATTGCAATGAATATGCAAATTGTAACGCCAGATAGAAAGTGTTTATACGAAGTAAGGTTAAATATAGTAATAGTTATATATGCGTACAGTTAATAACGTAAATGCTAAAAGTTGTGATGTGTAATGTTGACAGAGCTAGGAACAATATTTAGTCATAAGCTATCTTTTGACAATGCCCTTGAAAACATCGAAAATTAGGCGTAACAAAACACACATATTAATTACTTATGAAAAGAGGCATTTCCAATACGGTAATAGTAAATAGACATTAAATGTCTTCGTCACGTACGTAAAATATAGAAAGTATGCAGTATGTATGACCATTGTCGACATATTTGCTTTGAAACTCCCACTTGAAGAACCAAACTCAAACTGTTCCAGTGTCTTGAGCCGTGCTGTCTCATCCTCGTCAATTAGCAATGCTCACATGCGAGAATCTGGAGAGATAATAGCTGCTGCTAGGCCGGAAAGGGGATGATCTAGTACGTATACCCAGTCATATCCCTATCCACCGCCCTGGTTTATCTAATAAACCTCCATGAACTACAGCAACATAATCTACGTGTTGTATTGCTAACGCCGTGGTTGAAGTTTACCTTTACCTTTGTCCACAGCCATACAAATGGTTGGGCGGACTAGGAGGGGCACCAGTAGGTATAAATAACTGCACAAAAAGCGGGGTGAATTTTTTTTTTTTTGCTCGCTAGTTGACAAACCTACTCTGAAATGATGTGTAGTACGCAGCTGTATTTACGTATGTAAATGACCAAACAAACAAAAACAGACATAACCAAAGTATTTTCTCGTCAGACAGAATGGTTTGAGAGAACTGCGTTTAATCAACTTGAATTTATAGTTATTCTTAGATCAACGAAACAAACGGGAGCAATTTTAATTTCGTAAGTTTTTAATTAGTGTGTAGGTTTTAAAGATTCGGCGACATTATACGGTGACTTATATTTGTTTAATGTCTACAGTTTGTGTAGCTAAGGTTTGTACACTATTATGCGAACAGATTTTTGGTCAGCACTCAACATGTAGGTCTTAGCGCTGATCAGTGGTGACATGATGCGAGTATGGAGGAGCGTCAGAATGAAAGGAGTGGGGAGACAGGAGATCTCCGAAAAAACCCACCGACCAGTTGCCTCGTGCGGCAAGATTACCACGTGGGAATATCCGAGGGCCGACCCCCTCGGGAATTGAACCCGGATCGCCTTGGTGGGAGGCGAGCTCTCTAGCCACTGAGCCAATCACAGGCCCTAGAATGTTACGCTCTACTAGACAACAGCATACTCATATCAATGCTCTCGAGGTTAAAGTATCTACATCATCATTGAAGCACCTTACATCTCAGTCTTACCAACATCTTACGTTACAGAGATCATTACGCTACTTCCCATTTCGTCCAAATCGCAAGAGTAAAACACATATTTATTTAAAGTAAATAATTATGGCTGTTAACTGTTGTGTCGTAATGACAAACTTATAGAACAAATAATGTCACATCATTTGTTTGCATGACTAAGTAAACTTCAGCCCTTCAAGAACAAGCATACAAGACGCATTAATCCCATTGACAGTGAGAGTAGTAATTTCTTTATGCGGTTTTTGACCATAGTTATGAAAGTAGCAAACTCATTTACTGTATTATATTTAGTGTGCTTTGGAGTTGTCTTGCCCAACCAATTCACACATTTTGTAATAGTATGTTTAAAGAATATTCAAGATTTTCTAATGAAATGTTAATTTGTATTTATGTTTAGCACACTATGCAACATAATTCGAAAATTATATTTGTTATGCTATACACCACACGAGTACGTATTTAATTTCACAAAAATGTTTCAGAAAGAGACTAACATTAAAGTATTTCGCGCCAATGCGTATTGTACGCAAGCCTCTGCATGGGTGAATATTACTACGCTAATCGCCAAACAAGCTGAGCTTCAGCTCTATAGTTTAACAACATATCAGTTTTTTTACAGTTTTGTCTGCGTTTAAGAAGTGTTCATATCCTAATTGTCGTTTCCATCTTGGTACAGTATTTTTCAGTGTTTTTGACTTTCACTCTAAGAATATTATGACATCAACAGTTGGCATTACATTTGAAACTTTTAAATAATAAAAAAAGTTTCATCACAATCTGTGTCGATAATGCGTTACGAGATATTTAATTCACTAGAGGAACCTGCATTTATTATTACGTCACAAAAGAACAGTATCATCCATAAACGTCTCTCAGAAGTGAGTTGATCAAGTAAAGAGTATACGCCAAAGTTTATTATGAATCTGGAGCAAGTGACTGATTCGCCCTACTGCTGTAATGCTTCTAAGCCTCAGTGGAATACCTCTATCCAGAGTGCGCTCTTAAGCCATGCAATGACCGATTATTCAGAACAAATAAAGTTCAAAAATATTTACCGAAGTTCCAGGCACAACAAAACACTGGCAACACACACACACACACACACACACACATATATATATATATATATATATATATATATATAGGGTGTAAGGAAATTAAAAGCCCAAACTCCGGGAGGTGATTCCTCACGAAAAATTAAGTAGACATTATATAGGACACTTCAATAAAAGTTATTATTAAGGGCGGAATAGGCCCTTAAAAATCGAGTTTGAAAATCGTATTTTGTCAAAATATAAAAAATGTTTAGGAGTTAAATCACGATTCTTCGGGCGGTGTTAAGTATTATTGAGATCTTAAACACTTAATAATTTCAGCCTTCTAACTTTACGATTTCATGAAAATAATAGGGGTTGCCTCCCTTACATCGCATATAATTGCGTTGGCGTTACGTTTTGTAAACACAACATGTTGACTTTTCGGGCAGTACACCGTGAGGAACAAAAAAGGTCCTCTTGTCGCAATTGCTTAGAAAACACCGTTTACTGGGAAAACGGACACAACTATTCCTTGGAAGGTATGTAGGCAAAATGTGCTACATCCGCTAAAAATGTATTTCTACCATGCTCTCAGGAAAATGCAACCCGTGATGCTGTTGTTGAAGCTTGTCGCTTATATATATATATATATATATATATATATATATATATATATATATATATATATATATATATATATATATA